>VZTL01008175.1:35207-63251 GCA_013400535.1 Scopus umbretta
GGAGTCACCATCCCTGGAGGTGTTCAAAAAACGTGTGGATGTGACACTCCAGGACATGGTTTAGTAGGCATGGTGTTGTTGGGTTGACGGTTGGACTGGATGATCTCAGAGGTCTTTTCCAACCTTAATGATTCTATGATTCTATGATTAATTTGTGACATGCGAGGGTCAGGCAGATACCATCACCTTGCCCACCCCTAAAAAACCCGCTCAGTATCACCATCAGCTAGATGCATTATGCTTTTTGGGTAGCACTGAAACCCATTTGTGAATCTCTGGGGAGCTGGTTCTGGATTAGACGGGACTGTGTGTAAATGTAAAATGTTAGAAACCTTTATATTCTATTTCTCATCGCTGTTCCTGTCCTTCCTACCTACCCCAGGTGCTCTTTCTTAACTTTTTGGAAGGCATGGCTCATTTTTACCTCTTTATTACCCCCATGCCAGTATCATTATCATGGTTACATTTCCATTTCAAAGTGGTGAGCCTGTAGCATTTATCTGTGGGTTTGGAGATTATAATTAGATGCAGTGCCTCATTTTCAGCTAAACAGTCCAAAACATAAGCAAAGTCTGAAATATATTTTAAACCAATGTGTGCTGCATGTAAGCAAAACTTTTTTCCCCAACTGAAAAGCTTCCAAACCTATTCACTTCAAGCCTCCCTTGTGCTCTTTCTCTCTCACCTATGTACAGAGGCCCATATGTATTTTCATTTTAATAACATTTTCCACCACAAAACTGGTATGATATTTTTAGCTATCAAACTATATCTCATTCATCAATTAAGGTTTGAAAATGATAAGTGAACAACATGAAAAAAATTCAGCCAGCCTTTCTCCTCCCACGCAAAATCTAACTTGTAAAACCAGTATTTCACAACATTCTACAGCGGCGCTTTAATTTTTCAGCTCATCAGTGACAAAATCAGATAAAGCCAGTTGTATATGCAATAACAATTTGTACAATGCACTATTATGGTTTTACTTACGGGAGAAAGGGAAGTAGCCAGTTCAGGCAGGCTCTAGTGCGCCTGTATTAATGTCAGCCTGTGCAGTGGCAGGAAGGTGGGGAAAAGGTGGGTGGTGCAGAACAGGCGAACTGAGGCTCCCTGAGGCAACCTAAAAGAGAAGGTTGTGCTCCGGCTGCAGCCACGCGCCCCCATCCTCACGTTGCTTCTGCTCCGAGGAACACCACCGGGAAGAGGGAGAACTGCCTTGATTTGAATTCAGCCATCATTTTATCATCAAAATAACTCAACATTTGACCCCTTGCTAGCACAAATTTGTAATGCTAAGGGAGTTTGGGAACCTGGTGCTTTGAAATAACACTTGATTGTCAAAGAAATCCATTTTCTTTGCCTGACTTCTTCAGCTCTTACAGCTGCACTCTGAGGCCCTGCTACGCAACACCATGCTGCCCATAGCACCTTCCACCTTTGCGTAGCGAGGACACGTTGCTAGACAAACTTATTTGATTTCTGATTGCTACGTTGATGTGTGCAATAAAGCCAAGAGAACAGCCTAGGCGTACCTTTCCTGGACGATTCGGTACACCTTCTTTTGAACCTCAGCCCCGGCTGAATCCAATAACCAGCTGCTTGGCTGTGACTCCCAACACCTGACCCAACTTGGCTAGCCGGGCAAGCAGCTGCTAGAATATTGCTTGGGGGGAATGTGTGTCTTCTCACTGATCTCTCCCTTCTGCATAATTGAGAGAGGCAGCATCCCTAATACTAACCTTACTCTGCAGATACAATCAGTTGCCCATCAGTTTGGGGATAAAGAAAAAACAAGATGGCTTTCTGCATGTTAATCAGATGCCTTGAGTGTACCGTGAGCAAAGCCAGCAGCATCTCTGATGACATGTAACCCCCTTCTCCCTCAATCCGTGCCCATCTCCCTACCTTTGGAGTAGTGCTATTGGTGGTTTAGGAGGTTCTTATCCATTTAGAGTATTTTTATAATGCAGGAATTTTATTTTTATGTTTTTCCTACACAGTGTGGGGGAAAAAAACACCTGCAAGAGATATGGTAGGTATATTTCTAAGAAAAAGGATCCTCTTCACAGCCCGAACAGTTATTATTTCAGTCTTCCCTTTTCTATGTCATATAGCAAAGCCAGAAGAGAAATATTTTGGTATTTTTCCTTCTGTCACTAGCACAAGCACCTTGCTTCTGGCCTTTGATTAAATCTTTGGCCAAATACAGCCTGATGACACAGCTCCAAATATTCCTTTAACACTCAGGAGAATTTTCAGGAAGAAAAAGACATTCAGAGCCCCTCGCCTTCTGAAGATGACCAAAACCACAGTTCATATTTCACTTAAGTTCTATCAGGTAGATTAAACCCTGGATGGAAACAAGCATCAAGCTGCCAAGCAGACTACTGCTAGACCACAACCAACAAACAAGAAAAAAAAAAAAAAACCAAACAAACCTCCGGCTTTTACCAAAGTCGGCAGTAAAGCTGAGGGGCAGAAATGCTTTGATATTTTTCCTGAAACATTAACCTTCAAACATAATTACTACAGGCACCGAGACTGCACCTGAAGGCTGCACTGTTGGGGAGAATTGCTGTAAAACTGGCCTGCAGGGCAAGAACGTGGCAGGTAAACAAAAGTAATGTCTCTGCAGAGATAATGGGATGCAGGTCAGCGCATAAAAAGCGTAGCTTTAGGGGATGGAAGTGCTGCTACTGGCAGGAGATTTTTGCCACTTTCCACATACCAGCAAAGGTGATGGTGACTTGTTTGACATTGCACGAACAGTAATCTTTGAAAACAGACACTGCGGAAGCGTAATAAGCTGGACAGGGGAGCAGGAAACAATGCCGTTCCCGCTAAAGTCCTGTTGTAATGTTGAAACCATTTGAATAGCTGAAAACCATAATTGAGCTAGATTTACTCTCAACAGTTAAACATCTACATTCTACCTTGAGGTCTGAGATAAAAGGAGCAGATGCCTCAGTCTTTGCAAGATTTCTAGCCCTATTTTGCAGATCCACACGTTAAGGAAGAGACAAGAGATAAGCATCCAAATCTTGTGTGGTTAGATGCTCCCTGTCTCCTGCCTGTTATCTGGTATCTGCAAAATGTCGTGACTGAGACTGCGTGCTGTTTCTTCTGAAAATACGACAAGAGGAGGACAAGACAGTGCAATGGAGGCTAAAAATCAGCTTTGGGTGGCTCCGATTTCTGGACCACTGCATTATTCAGTGTGATACCCTTCACGATGCTGGTATACTGACGTATGTATCAGCTCGATATCCAGCCCAAAGTGATTTCCCCTTCTTCAAGTGTCTGGGGTAGAGAGTCCTATTTGAAGTCCCTGCACTTCACTACTCAACCTGACCTTTAAAATGACTCTATCAGCTCAAAAGTGTCCAGAAGGTGCCTGCAAATATAAAAGATGGAACTGTTAAAGCTCACATTTCAGGGAATGCAAATACAAGAGATGTGGAAGGGGGCCAGGTCTGTTTGGGGTGTGATTTGCAGGAGCAACTGATCTGGAAGATCCCAGTGTTGGCAGGCATAGGAGATGCGGTACAGAACAAGTTCTGAACTGCAGCAGTTTCCATCAGAACTCTTCTTGGGATAAATTCCAACCTACTATCTACTTGGGATAAATTTTGGGGTGTTTGTCAGTGATTAAGGGCCCTGGCCCATGCTACTTAAGAGCACGCTCTATTTGAAAATTGGGTTCCTAACTCTCCTTAGCGAAAAATCACAACTTACGGTGCATCACCTCTTCCCCCGCTTCTCCTACTGTTGGATTATTTTTAAATACAGGAAGGGAAGAAGCATGAATTTAACCAGTGCTGATGATTTCTACACTGCTATAAGGAAAGACACAGCGTGGGCCGACCCTTCCCTCCCAGCCGGCAGCAGTCCCACTATCCCACTTGGAATTCGTTGCTCTCTGCACAGTCTTTACTGCCCCAAAGTGGAAACATACCTGGAGGGCCAGGCTGTGAAGTCACTGCACTTCATATAGAGCAAGGAAAGCTGGGAGACAGGAGAGCACTACCTCTGAAAATAAGCCTTGGGCCAGGCCACAGGGTCTGACACAGAGGGACTTTAGCATGTAGCTGGGACGTCGGAGGACACGGATGTAGCACCGGACAAATAAAAGTGTCGGGAAATACTGGCTTGCTGTGCAACCTTGAGCAGGTCACGTTGCCTCCTTGACTCGGTTTCTCCCACTGCAAAACAGAAGCAATGAGCTAAAGCTCCTTCCCCAATTACCCAGTGAATACATTGCTCTGGAAACGGGAAGACAACGTGAGCACACAGAACTGCTGTTAGCGTTTGAGAGATAACGTGACAAAAACAGCTTTCTCCAATACTCCATTGAACTAACCATAAAGGATATTCTGCTCATGACAGCCGAAGCTGTGCGTTCAAGGCTGCTAGGATAGTGTAGTATCACTTTGGATTTGCCCACGTCCGCTCAGGAATCTGCATGCTGATTACTATGACGAATTTGTGCTTTAAAACCACTAATACTTCAGTCAGAGCTGACCTCAGGGGTTTTATAGCCCTATTCTTGTCTGCTTTCAACACTGCAGGCGGCTCTTCTGGCTCCAGAGATCTGTGTTGGACCAGAGAGGCACCAGCAGGAAAGACTGCGGCTCGGGAAGGTGCACATCTTACCTAATCTCTCACCTCCACAGTTTGCAGCATCTAATCACCAACAAAAGTTTTGCTTCTGCGTTGATTGCCTGTTCCTGGAAAACTGGGTGTCTCAGGAGGGAGGGAGCGAATATACCAAGTTCCCAAGCGGATGTCATTGCGCTGTAGCTTAGCGTAAAGTAAAAGTAAGCCCCACATAACCTCTGCTGGGAATATACTATTAAAACCCTCAGGCACAGATAAACTTCCTTCGTTCAGGATTGGATTCGACCTGCTTGGCTGGCATGCATTTTGGACTGAGCTGCAAAGGCCAATCTTCACAGGATGCTGCCCTCTTTGAATAATGCACTGAAATGTGCAGATGACGTTCCCAGGGTAATTAGCACCCTCCAAAATGTTGCCTGAGGTGGCACAAAAGGCACTCTTTTCAGCCCTGTTTCCAGTGAGCAAATAATCCAGCCCGTGTGACTGCACAGTTCATTCTTCTCAGGATTTCTGTTGATTTGGAGCACATGGGAGAAATTAAAATACCTGATATGGGCAACACATGGTTTCTGTTCCTGCAAAGGAGATGCAAATTGCAGTGTTCCCATGGCTCCAGTATGGCTTGCACAGTTGCATGCAGAACAGCCCTGCTATGCCTACTGTTTGGCTGGCTGATAGGCCAGGTGGGATTCCATCGTGCATTTCTGCACAGTGAATCATTAATTATAACATCCAAACCATAACATCACAGTTCTCTTACTATATCTGCTTCCAATAGTTTCCTTCCTTCCCCCCCCCCACGAAGCCCTGTTTTTATCCCAGCCTGTAAGGTCAGTTAGTTAATTTTGTGAGATGTTCTGGCCCCCCCATGTTTGAAGAGGGCTCCCAAATTTGCATCCTAAGCAGTTTTGTTAGCACATTCGTGCTGTTCATCCTTAGGTCAAAAGAAACGCTAAACAAGGTCTTGGGACAGCAGTTCATGTTTCAGCACAATTTTCTGTGCTTCTTTTCAGACGGATTCTTACTCACCTTCTGGTCTGGTGGTAATCTTCTGATCTCCACTTTAAGCAACAACTTTCCATGTGTTATCCAGTATTTGTCCAAAGCACAAGTAGCTAGATCTACTGCATATCCTTTATGGGGAAAGGCCCCAACTACTGAACAAGAGATATTCCCGCCCCTCGTTCACAGAAACACACGGTTCTTTACTCAGTCTCAACATTTGATCTTAACCTGTTTGTTGGGTTGAAGACTTGTCATTGGAAAGTAGGTTACATGGTGAAGAACCTTCAGAAATATGGTGTGTGAAGGCTACAGACACAAATATTGTTGCCTCTTCTACCTCTCAATTCTTGAAAACGTTTCCTGAGTTCCAAAGCAATGATCCTCAGGGCCCAGTAGATGAGGTAGGCTTTCTCCAAGCAAAAAAGGAAGAATTTGGATTTATCACTAGTCTATTAATGTGGATCCTTCACATTATTATCTCGGTTGCCCAGATCTGCAGTCTTGGTTTAGAGTCAATCAAAGCAAGATAAGTCAACGTAGGCCAAGAGTTAATGTAAAAAACCCACCCCAAAAACCAAACGTATAGCCCAGTATTTACAAAGCATTACAGGAATGCAACGCTACTGGCTACTCGTGTGCACTGAACAGCAACCCCTAAGGCTTGTTATCACAGCTGCGTGAGGGTGGGAGGGATGAAGTGGAGAGGGTCAGGCGAAGCAGTTGCCCGCGTTGCACTACAACAGCATGCTTCTGTACGGGAGGCAGCAGTAGCCCCTTACCAAACCCGCAGGATTACAGTGGGATCGAAGCATGTGCCCTGAGAGGGCAGCAAGAGAGGATTATACAAAGCAGCCAAGGTGCTGCATGCCTGGGACAAAACGTGAGGCCTGGGAGGTGCTGGATCATCCAGGAGACTATCTAAACAGGAATTTTCAAGCCCACTCAAAATTCCTTCCCAGTGATATGAAACAGAGATTAAAGACTGCTGCTGCTTTCCCTGCAGCCTGCAACGGCACGGCATTTTATCGCACTTGGATTCTGGGCTTTGGGATTGGGAAGATCTCCTGCAAGAATCACTTTCCCTCATCTCCCAACAGCAAGAAAATCTTTCTTCCTAATGCACCCACTCTCTGCGGAGTTTCTCCTGGAGATCTGGTAACAAGTTGTTCTTTGCACAGATGCACCGCTGGGAAGCGCTCTCTCTGGATCTTTTCTCCTAACAGTGTCATGCAGGTCCCATTCATGTTTTTCCATTTGTCATTATTCCTAGGATATCTCCTCAAACATCACTAATGAGCTGGGGAGAAGTAGTCAAGTGGGAGGACAGGCGTGGGAAAAGGGAGGTCAACTTGAATATTGTGTATTCAGTTCAGCCCAAGTTCAGAGCGACTGGAAGCCGTGGCATTACGTGGTCATTGTTTGACAGCCCGAGAGCAATCCTTCATCACAGTTCCTACTAGATGGACTTCCCCTACACAAAGGCCTGCTGCTGCTATGGGCTATTTTGCCCTCTGTAAGAGCAAGGATTGAAAAGCCCTTTAATTCTCAGCATGGCTTGTCCAACTCAGCCACGCTGATATGAGAAAGCCTATTATTATTGCTGTGCATGCACTCCTCATTTTAAACTATTTGTTTACAACATCAGCGCGTTATTGCACAGCTACTAATCATTAGCTAGTTTTTCCTAATAAATATCACTTCTGTAAGAGAGAAACATTTCAGATGGGTCTGTGGGTGGGAAGGAGAGATTTGTTATTTAGCTAGTCAGCATCTGCTTTGTCCTCCTTTTTTTGTTCCTAGTACTTCAGTAGGACATAAATTAGAGGGCAGCGTGTGGGGGAAGTCTACATGGACTTTGTCACAGTAACAGATCTCGATGTGGTCTCAGAGAGGATGGGAGTGAGCCAGCAGGAATGGCCCAAGTCTTTCAGAAAAGATGAGCATTTTACTGACAGCAATTTTAAGCATAGTGAATTGCAAATGTCATCCCTGAACCAGTTTGCTGATAACACTTCCAGCTCTAGTAGCATCTGCACGAGTGTATTTGCCCAAGATATTCAACATACTTGTTTTTCACGCTGACACTGATAAGGGAGCAGTGGTTAAACACTTGTGGCAATGAGTGTGTCCGTGTCATGCGTGCGCAGGATTCATTTATCAAATTCTTTCCAGACTCGCTCTAGTAGAGGCCCTTCCGATAGCTGTGGCCCTGGTCAGTCAAAAAATGCAGTGGAACCTGGAGAAATGAGAAAAGAACGGCCATACGGCCTGGTACCAGTGTGGTATGTACTCAGACAGCCACTTACACATGTATTAAAGAGACTGAAACAAAACTAAGAACTTGCAAGTTACCTGCAGAGTCTTGACAATGAAAATGCCAATCCTCACATGGAGGAACTACAGTTAGGTTGAAATAACAACTCCAAGACTCCTGACTCACCACATTTTCTCCCTCCAACTGCTGGGGTGACCTTTCCCACGGGGAAGGCAGCCAGCTTGCCACAAACTGGGCTGGGGCCAGTTGGAAGTTAAACAGATTCCACCTTGTTGGACTCCTCCATGTTCACAACCAGCTGATGCAAGACCTTTAGGCTGCCATTCTGATGAGCCCACCAGAACGGGCTCTTTAGGATGAAGCGCACCCCATCTTTGACCAAAGTGAACTGCAAATGTTGTACTGGAAGGTATAAAAACTTCGTTGTCAGTATAAATTTTCAAACTATTTAATTGCATCCTGCGTTGTGTTTGCGGGGTCAGCACCCAACGTACTGATCTGCTGACACCGTGAAGGGCCGTGAAGGCTGCAGGACAACAAGCCCTTTCACCTTTATATCAAATAGTATCATGAACATCTCTTGAGCAAAAGCTGCTTTTATTGTTCAGGATCAGGAAAAGGCTAGGTTAGCATTTATTTCCCCAACCTGGAAGGGCGTGGATTGTTGCGAGCATGAGTGTGACATGTACCACAGGCCGGTCTGAGCTGGAGAATAAATCTGTGTCAGCGTAGTCCTGCATCTGGGTGAACTGCAGGGAAAAATGTGAATACAGGAAAGCTGCACGGAGCAAAATCACCAGGGAAATGTCCAGCCAAGCCTTAGCCTCCAGAACAGTGAGATTTAAAACAGCCAAATACTCAGATCCTCAGGATACTTAAATCCATCTGAAATCAGATGCCCGAGTATTTTGGAACCAAGAACTCTCCAAGCAACTTGGTAGCACAAATCTCAGTGGTCCTATGGACACAGTCTCATTTCTGACCTCTTTCTCTTTGAAAACAAGAGCTGCTACCCAGGGCAGGCAAACACCCTCCGCGCGAGGGGCCTGCCCGTAGCTGCTGCTGCAGGCAGCGTGAGGGCCCCCGGGGGGATGGGGCATGCGTCTTCCTGCCAGCTCATTTCTATTCTAGGCAGCCACAAACTGCTCGTGCTTCTTCACCCAGCTCCTCTACTCCTCCTCTCAGCATCTCTGACTGACTGCAGCTGAAGAGCATGGCACCTGGGAGGCAGGCAGCTGGCTTCCACCCCGCTCTGCCAATGCAGCTCGTTCCTGACCCACAGCATTGCAGCCCCTCCTCTCCCGGGCTGAGCAGGCAGAGATCCGCAGCTGTGCTGGCCACCGACGCTGGGCGACACGACACGAACATCTACGGAAGACAGGTCTGGGACTGCCACCCAGCTTCTTTTAGGAATGGCTGTAATCTGCATGCAGGGTCCCAGCAGTTAGTGGCTGATGAGATAATTTTAGCCGTTTTGAATGACACTTGAAAAGCCACTATCAGCGCTATAACCAGAAATGGCTCTCTCTGATCTGTGAGATAACCCATGCTTGCTCTTCATAGACTCCTCGGGTGCCAATGCATTCTAGCAGCTAACACGTCAGCGTTCCAGCTAACGCTCAGCTTCTGTCCCTAACCAGAACAGGAAACGCTTTGCATACAGGTGGGAGCATTAATGCCTGTGATGTACGCTGACTCCCTAGAGAACAGTCATTACGGCAAAAAACCCAGTCTAGCCCTTCAGGAAAATTTCCTAGCAGCTGTTAGACCACCAACGCGTTGGCAGACGTCTCATAAGAACACGTCAGCTGTGATTGAACAGAGCATTCCTGTGCGCGCAGGAGTGCGCTGCGAGAGGGACCCAGTATACTGCCTCCTAGGTCTTCCCATCTTTCCCTTTCAGGAACGCAGCTTATTCCAGCATCACAGCTGTCAAGTCAGCAGTTGGGGCAGAGGAACTTTCCGTTTTAAGATCCCTATTTTGCCAAAGCCACAATATGGGATCTGCCCACAGGGAATGCATTTCTTTCAAGAAAGGAAAAAAAAAAAAAAAAAAAAACCATGACAAAAAAAAAAAGTTACTGAGGGAGAGCAATCTCTCTGCCCTCTAGTCAACCCCAGAGGAGATGCTATGTATTTTATCGGCTTTTTTAGTCTTATTGGTTGCTGTAGCAATGATTTTCTAAGTGCACCCCTATAGAGCGCAGCAGGGAGCTACCATTCACAGTTCCCCAAAGATGGAGAAAAATCTGAAAGGTGGTGCTCCACTTAATCCCAATTACGAGAGTCTTGATCAGCTCTAAGTTCTTCCGTGATTCCTGATCCTAAAAAAAACATCCAACAATATAAAGAGCAAATTTTGCAGTGGCTGCTGGTACCAACAGGGCAAGGGAAGTCAGTCCTCCTCTTTCATTGCCTTCCCACCAGGGAAGCCCCACATCCTGAAGAGAGTCCTTTGATAGTGCTGAAGGAACTAGTGCACACGGAGGTATTACTGGAGAGCAAAGCTTTGAACAGTGAAACACAGAGTATGTAACTGCACCTGAGGCAAAGGGAAAAAGGGACACACGTTCTAGGTACGAGCTTTAGGGCAAAGCCCTGTGTCCGAAGGGGATGTCCGCTCCCACGCATTTCAGCTACTTTGGAGGCAGAAGTAAATTCTCCGGCTGCGATGAGAACCGAACTCCAAGCAACACCTTTTCAAGGCCTTTACAAAGTAGGTTTCTACTGGACACTTCTAGTTAGCGTCCCCGGTAAGGACAATTCCTCCTTACAGAGACAATGCTGGCTCTGCAAAAACATTTTCTGCACAGACGTCAGCTGCTGAATGCGCACAGGGTGCCACGGTCAGGTGCAGGGGAGCGGCGCCTGCCTGCAGCTCTGTCGGGGAAGGTTTGCCCTCTAAGGAAGGAAGGGGAGAACAGCAGCCAGCCAATTTCTCTTCCTTCCTTCCAGATGCCAGGTCCCAGATCAGGAGAGGCTGACCCAAATGCCCAGCCATGCTACTCCTACACAGACCTTTTCACGGAGACAAAACCAGCTTCTCGGGATGAAAGCCGCTTCTGCGGATGCTGCTGCCTGGGCGGGGAATAGTCAGTTGTTCTCCCCCATCTCGCCCAGGGCTCAGAGAAGCGTCTTAACCTTTAATGAGCTCCCGCCACCCCATTATTCACACTGTGCTCTTGTAATGGGGTTTTTTCAACCTTCTCTTTTGTATATCTCCGGAAGAGACAAACCTTTCCTTCTACCTCAGCTGAGACAAAGAAGGGGCGCAACATCAGCACCGATGCCGAGCCTCCCGCCAGGGGTTTGCACAGGTGGTAGGCTGCTTCAAGGCAACCATCTCCCAGACAGGTATCTACCACAGCTTTACCGTGTTCAGCTTCCTTCCCCCACAAGCTTAAGTCTGCACCTATAAATGCAAAGCCAACACTTTTGCACAGATGGCCACCTCTGTGAGCTTCTATTGAGGAACGAGTTATACGCTGGCATTCCATGTACTCCCAGGAGGGACTGGCCCTGCAAGTGTGTGGTACTCTGCATTCGTCTGATTTTGTTCATTGGTATTATTTGCTTGTAAATATACTGGGCCCGTGATTCTGAAAATGGATTTTCTCTCGTGTGACTCTGAAGCCGAGGAGAATACAGAACAGTAGTTAGCTTTGGGAGGCGAGATGTAGCTCCCATCCACAGAACAGCCACTCCTACAGTAATAATTCATACTTTGATAGTTTCAGGTAGGGTCCAGCATGGTACCTGCCATGTCTTCTGCCTGACTTGCATGACTAAGTGAGGGGAGAGAAGTGACAAAGGATGGGGGTGAATAAATGCAGCCTGCAACTTAGCTGTAGCTCTTCCTCCTTCACTGCACGCAGGACTTCCTCCTGGCCAAGCCCAGTAGGAATTGCTCTCAACATCTGTACCCTGCTGCAGATAGGAGCCTGGGCAGCAGAGAAAAGGGAGCGAGATGTCATCTTCTCTGCGCAGACCACATTTCATTCCGCATTAGCTTCTATTCTCACCGTACCATCCTTCACTCCTGGTGTCAACTCTAGCATTCGTCCCTCACGATCCCCCTCTCCCCCAGCCGCAGCACGACTGTCCACAGGGTCGTGTTGTGGCGTGAAAGCTGCAGGAACCTGGAGGCTGCGGGGAACGTCTATCCTGAGTGCCCAGCTCCTGGCAGCTACCCTGAAGTCTGCAGCACTGATGATAGTTTCTCTCTATTTCAGTCAAGGCTGCTCCGCTACTGAGCTGGGCTAAGCGGGTCTACTGCAAAGCGGGTTCAGGTCCACAGAACTCATGTTTCCAGTCGCATCAGCAGGATTACACGTTCCCATGGAGCCAAGGACAAGGTATTCCTACTTGCTGCAGGAAGAACCGACGGGTAGCCAGGTTTCATGCCTACAACCAAGATATTTGATCTACCTCTCACAGCAAAATGCAGGAATTTAATACATCATCTGGACACATGAGGATATTTAATCTGTGGGACCAGGAGAAAGGTGAAGGACAGCAATGTGAGATGGGTACTAGTAAGAGCAAGGGTTCTCTTCTCATGAGACTCATATCTCAGCGTAAGCAAATTGGTATTCCACCTGCTAATGGATTTAAGCAGCAGCTGCTGCTTACTTAAAGCAGCAGCACACATTCTTGCACATAGGAAGTCATTAAAGGTTTTACGCTTGCATCCTTTGGGCAGGAGGACCCTTGGAGGGGAGCTTTTCCAAAGGAGTTTCCCAGCTGGAGTGCGCGAGCTGCAGGAGCGATGAGGACAGGCTCCAGAGCCCTGTGTGTTTTGTCCAGAACAGCTAGAAATGGGAAGAATTTGCACATTCACATACAGGGCTTTTGAACAGTGGAAGGAAGGAGGCCCATCCAAGGTAAAGCAGGATTTAACATCCTCAGCAGGATAGAACACCAGAGTATGAGTTGCTTTGGGACAGTCAGAGAAAAGCCCAGGCTTCCCACAGTTTTAATTGTATTACCCCAGCGCCACCCTAACTGGCACTCGTGCAATCCTCCCGCTCTGCCACACTTTCCCACTTTCCTCCCTCTGCTTCACTCGGCACACCCTCCGCTGCCTCCTCCTTCCCCCCAGCCCTGCTTTCCCCTGCCCGTCCCTCTCCCATTTAGATCCCCCCCCCCTTCCCCTTCCCTTTCCCTTCCCAAAACCACAACAGCAAACACGATAGTCGCTTTGCCCGCCGGCTCTTCGCCCCATCCCACCCCTCTTCTCACCTGCCTCTGCCCGTTCACATCTGGGCGGCTGGGCCCGCCGCCTCCCCCGGGCAGTGCTGAGCATCGCCCGGCGCAGAGGAGCGGGCGACTCCGCTGGGCGCGCGCCGAGAACGGGCAGGACACGGGTGTGGGAATTTACAGATCCACCTCCTTCAGGGACGCTGCTTGCGCTGCCCTCGTGCCCAGAAGCATCAGGCACCCGCTGTTTTGGGTTCTGTACGAACATGCAGGAAGACAACTCTTGGCACGAAAAACTTACAGCCTAAGCAGGAACAAGGCAGAACACGCAGGGGACTTGAACAGAACAAAGCGCAGGGCCGGGGTGGAGGCACACAGTAGCAACTAAAAGCTTGCTGTGTGTATTTTGCAGGCTTCAAAGCTATGGAAAAAAATACCATGTGAAATGAAAATAAAAGGACTTTTAGCAGAACATCCCCTTGAGTACAGATCTCACATTCAGTTAGGTTCTATATGGAAGTTTTTCCTACTCATTATATACAAGATTTCATACACATGTGAAGCATAAATACAAATCGCTTGGAATCCAGCGTTTTATGTGAACCTGTAAATAAATACTCCTCTGTACGTCCACGCCTCAAACGCTGCAGCTTCGGGCTGGTGCGTGAGAACCGGTAAACCGGGAATTGACTGAACAAGAAAACTGGGCAGATCTCATTCACTGGTCCAGCATGAGGGGAATGAACACATTCGCTAATACAAGGTAACTCTCTTTTCACCACTTAAGATGTTGCTATCATCCAAAAAATCCCACGCCTAAAAGAAGCCCAGAGCAATTCTCCTTGCCTCCACAGCTTGTCGCTCTCTCACTCCACAACGCCAGACATTTCCCAGCAAGCGGACAGATTCAGAAAGCTGGAGAGGTTACCGGCGCGGGGAGGCAGAGCTCCGGGATGCAGCCCTGGGACCTGTGCTGGACACCCCAGCAAAACACCCGGCCACAGAAACAGGAGAAAGGAGTCAATTCCGCTGCTGTGCTCCGCCACGCACCCCCTTGGTGTACCCAGGTAGCTCCAGGTGTCCAAATGGAGCTACTCGGTCCCAAACGTTAGGTTACGCTGCCAGAGTCTCCCTCCACCCTCTGAAGTGACACAAAACACGAGTACAACCTGAGAGCAGAAAGAGCGGAATTTTACACCAGCATAGGTTTACTGAGTCCAAACTGTTTAAAGTTAAAGTTTATTTGTATTCTTTGTAGGAATATCAATAAAAGACCTCAAATGTATCTATATCTGTACATATTACAAGAACCTTCAAAAATTATTCACAGAACAAAAATAAATCTTCTTTAGAACAAACCCAGGCAATGAAATGCAGAAATGGATCTCAAAGACCAAACAGTCCAGTGCTACTAGCATAAAAATACAGCTTGAAAAACAAGTTTATTACTTCTTAAGGTGTACTTTGTTGAAATAAAAAATAAATTATTTAGAGCTATCATTGTAAAACAGTTCTGTGTAGTAACACTCTTATTAAGGCCCTTGAGACAGAAAATCTATTTTTACAGGTAGGATTCCTGGCAGGCATGATCTGTAATGACATGCTTGTTCTCATGGGAGTTAACTTACTGGGGAGAAGGAAATACCTAAAGGCGTCAGCCTAAATTTAACCCTTTTGCTCTGTCACACTCAGCTGGATACCTGTGGCTGACCAGCTAATGTAAACACATTTAATGGTGCAACTCGGACGGGAATTGTTCTCCAGGAACGACACGGATAGTTTTGCAGAACGCAAACAGAATTCATACATACAGGATGACCTTAAGAGATAAGTATTGCTGACAACATTCCATGGGCACTGCTGTAAAACTGATGGACTTCAATCATTGAGTTTACAGATGAAGTTAAAAGCTGGTGGGTTTAAGCAAGCATTAAAACATGAAATTAATGTATCACGTGGAAAAAAAAAACCAAAACCAAAACCAAAAAACAAAACCTAAGCCAACCCAAAGCAATTGCAAGAACATAAAACCCATTTCTTGGATGAGTTATTAGATGGGTACGGAATTTATTACTGGATACACCTCATATTCTCTAACTAGAAAATACACACATCCCTTTCCACGCTCCTCTGGATCCCCGGCTTAGAGTTATTCCACTGGAGAGGAATGTTGCAAAATGTGTAGCTGTATGAATCTGCTTTTACGCATAGCTGCCCATTTCTCATGCACCAGGGAAGTAACAGTTGGTAATTCCTGGACATGAAATCTGCCTATT
Source organism: Scopus umbretta (assembly GCA_013400535.1). Classification (NCBI taxonomy): domain Eukaryota; kingdom Metazoa; phylum Chordata; class Aves; order Pelecaniformes; family Scopidae; genus Scopus; species Scopus umbretta. The sequence continues at coordinate 50,580 of VZTL01008175.1, forward strand.
TCCCTTCGAAAAAGGGTCTGAATTCCTGGAGTCGCAAAGAAGGGGCATTTATAGGATGCCACTCCTAGGCCGTGCTCCCTCCCTTCTCCATTAGTGCCTATCCCATGTCATTCCAGTCACCTCTGTCCTTCACACACTCTGCAGACGCCACACACAACATGGCACAAGGCCACAGCGCTACACAACGCTGCTCCGTTTCCCTGCCCCGCCATGCTGGCCATGAGCTTTTACTGAGAACTCGGAAGCCCGGGTGGCTTCATGGTTTGGGAAGAATCATCCCAAAACAGTACTGAGGAACATGGCCAGCAAGGACTGAGATGCCGGGATGGGGCAACTTCTCTGTTTCAGTCTTAAGAACACACGAGTACTACTCCTACGGGCTATTAAATCTTTCCTGCACTACTTCAGCTGTTTCCAAGTGAGAGCAGCAGTTGCTTGCAACAGCATTAGACACAGCCCGATGCATTTGCTGAACCAAAACCTAATGTCTGTAACGCTCACTGTCAGACTTTGCACTATTTACTACTTCTCTCATTGCTGCAGAAACCCACCGGTTACTAGTCCTAAACCAAACGTGATCAGGCCCAGTTAGGGCTCTTGCTCGAAAACAGACAGACCTTTTGGCTGCCACGTGGTTTAGTGCCACTTGAATTTTATCAGACTGGACAACACAGAAGCTGGCATTTTCACATATTGTCTGCTTGAAGCAGTTTAAAATTTCTCCTGAAAGCTGCTTGGTAACAAACTAGGAGAGACAGCTGCCTGCAGAACTCAGGAGCGCAACGTTTTGTTCTGCAGCTAATCAGTTTTAGTCTTGCAGCATTGTAAGTCTGCAACCTTCACCCCTTTTTGGGTCAACAGGCAGCTTATCCTCTACAGCGGGAGCTGGAGGAGTACACTTTGCACTTCAGGGTAGATATCGAAATAGAAAAGAAAGAACCAGCCTAGCAACAAGCTGTGAGGATGATACTGATGGGTCAGACTCTTTCAGGATAGCAACTTTTCCTAGTCTACAAGATTAAGAAATACATAGGAGAAGGTACACGATTAGAATGATACATCACTGAAGACCTCACCAAAAGGTATCCATCTTGGGGCAGGTAGTATTTCCCCTCTCAAAATCAGGGCTGAAATGCTGCTCCTATTGCATTTTTCTGCCGAAACCAAAAGACCTTGGAGTCTTCAGCATTGAACCATACAGCTCAGCCAGTGATCTCTGATAGACTACCAAAAAGCTGGGGAGCTGTGGCGAGATGCTTTTCCCAAATGAATGCTAGACTAAATGCTACCAGAATGACGTACCTGCTTCTGCCTTGTCCTAGCGAATGTCCTCCTACGACCACTTGCTCTCCCGTCTCAGTCACAGAACACCCGGACTATTTGCACTGTGTGATAAGCGAGCAATGCACATGCCCATCTGAAAAGGCTACTTTTGGGAACAAATTTCCCGCAATGCAGCTGTGTAATCACAGTACATAGCAAAGGGGAGATGCAGACCGCACAAAAATACTCAGTGAAGAGGGGTTTGCAAAGGTTTCTTCTAAGAGAGAGCTACTTGCAAGACAGATTAATACAAACTCGACAGACTGCTTACGGCTGCGATGCACGAAAGAGGAAGGAAAGGAGGAGGAACTTAAAGGCACAGTCTGAGGAAGAAAATATCAGAGGTCGGCAGCGACCCAGAGCTGGAAGACGGTTTGGAAATTATCGAAAAGAAATCACTACTGTGCAAATGCAGAGCACAACCCCAGGTGCGTCAGACAGTGCTGGCTATGATACACCAAGAACAAGACAAGGATGCTCCTCAGCCTGGAGTAGCAAGTCACATTTGAGCAGCCAGAGCAGCTTTGATCTGAAAGAATTAACCATTAAATAAAAATCCCAACTTGCTGCAGACGAGTCTCCTCTGGATGTAAATGAACAGCCAAGGCCTTGCTAAGAGATTCATACACATTTTTCCTATGCACTCTACAGTGCAGGACACGTGGTCTCTATGCATAGTTAGTAAAGTAACCTGCTTGTGTGATGACACTTAACTGCAGTATCATAACGCAATAATCAAGCAGAACAGTCAACACACTGCGCTGCGTTTGCCCACAGAGGTGGGAGCAATTCATTTCCAAAGAACAAAGAAACTTGACAACGGACACTGAATTTGGGTCCTCAGGATCGCCAGTCCTTCATGTTCAAGGCAACGTGGGTCACCTTCAGGAAGTCAAGAAATTGGCTTAGAAACGCCTAAATTTTTAATGTAGTACAACTTTAGAGATTCAGAAACTAAGGCCAGAAAGGATAATCAGATCATCAGCTCTGACCTTCTCTATACCACGGGCTGTATGATCTCAGCCAGGTACTGCCACAGCCACATCATTAACTTGTTCCTAGTTGCAGCCTGAAATGCTTGCTAAACACATCCCACACCGAGGCACCCTCTCGAGGCTGTCTTGTTTTGAATCAACTTTTCCAATTTCTAATTTCCGTAACTAGTTTGAATGGCTAAGGACACTCACTTCTATTAGCATACTTCTGTAATTCAAAATTTCAATTGCTGTTGCAATAGTTTTAGTTACTTTTAGTTTGGGGGCTAGCAATGTATACCAAAAAGGGAAAGTGAAGATTCACACGCTGTAACTTGACTCTAGAATCTGGGGCTTACAAAAAACTCTCAGACTAAATATTGTGGCATTTGACGAAATCATGAGAATTGATAATACTGTGTCATTTATTGTTAACCTTTTAGAGTTTGTGAACGTCATTATCTTCCACAAGAAGGTCACTTTGTAATTATATACGCATTCACACCCAGCCTGTAAGTATGCTTCTATGAAATGCAACTGAAAGTAACTGGAGATGAAAGCTTAGTCAAAACTCCTTAAGAAAAAACTGGTGTGTACAGAACTTAAAAACAAACAAACAAACCTTTGAAGTATCCAGAGAAAGGCAAATTTCAGTGGAAATGGAAGATCTTTTAACACAAACGTGCAGAAAGCATCTTTCGTTGGAACTAGACTGGCTAAGCTAGTGGCTGAAACAGTGAAGTTGAACAAGAGTTAAAACATCCTCTAGGAAAATCCTCTAGGAAAAAGGAAATTTTGCATATGGAAGTCTGTTTTGCTGGGCATGGGCACCCTTTGGTTAGCCCTTTCCTCAGAGCATTAACCTGACTGTTCCTGATGGAGTGCAGACAATGAATTCAGGGTGCCACTGTATGGTGCATAAAGTGGGGATTGGATAGAATTAAAAAAAAAAAGTATTTACAGGTGTGTAAATTCTCAAAACGGAAAATATAAAACTGCATTAGAACTGGGGTAAAAAAGAAAGAATCCTACCTTGAAAAACTGCAGATTCCCTCTGTCTGTTTGATGGGAAACCTGACTGTGTGCAAATGCAAGAAAACAAGCTTGCTGCTCCAAGTGTTTCCCTTGTTCAGAGACTGAAATTTTTTTGCCAGAGTCCTACCAAAAGTAGGTACAGGATCCAGCAAGAGCCAATTTTCTTGCCAAAACATTTGCTATCGAGCTTGCATTCAGTTAAAGAACAGCTAGAGAAGAGGGGAATAAAACCAGCTGATGAGTTTTCTTATAGAATTCGTTTCACTACTATTTCACTCCACTCATGTACTTCTATCAGTCAGCCTGATATATACAGCTGCTGTCTAATGTGACCCACTGCTCATCTCTCTCTCTCTCACCCAAACACACATGCACTCACACTCCCCTCTTCCTCCTCCAAGGACTGCAGTGCTTTCAACAAGAGAAAAAAAATAATAATAAAAATAGCAATAATTAAAAAAATCTACAGTATTCACTTCCTTTTGGTATATTACATCAGCATTTTCTGTACATGACCCAAGAGCTCCCTCTATTTACACAGTGATATGGAAGGACTTGTTCTTGGGAGCCCGGTTCTCCTGGCCTTGAGTGGGGAATTAGAGCCCACCTTTCAGAGTTCTTCTTTCTCTTTTCCATTTTATTAGCAGCATTATGTAAACCTGTAAGGGGAAGGGGGGGCTATTTTGAAGGTTTTGTGAGTCTGCTCCCTCTTGCCCTTCTCCTGGGGAGATGGCCGGCAGCATCTGCCCAGTTAGCAGCTGCTGTTTTTGAATTCACCATTCTCCGTGATGGAAAGCTTGGTGGGATTGGTGGGGGAGATGCCATTGCGGACTTGCATGCTGTAGCGCTCCTTCACCTGCGTCAGGGCACTCATCAGCCGCGTGTTGGCAGAGTCCAGGGACACGATCCGCTTCTCCTGCAACAAACACCCCACAAAGTCAGAGCTCCTTCACAAACGAAACGCCTTTGCCCCACAAGCCTGCTTTATGGGGAACTTCCAGGACCCGGGGCTGTGACAGTGTCTTCAGATGATTTCTAGGCAGAGGCAGCTTGGCTAACATTCTCTGGTAAGATGGGATGTCTGCCTCTTTCTGTTTTCTTGGGGTAACATGGCCCCTGCGTGCCACGGGCTTTTCACAGGCCAGTCTGGCCCTCCTGGCCTTTTTGCGTGATGGAAGGTGACAGCGAGTCAACGTTACATTGGTGAATCAATCCAGTCATGGTGGCTTTAACCAGACAGCCTCCAACCGAGGCAGATGGAAATGCAGTATTTCGCCATGGTGGGGTAGGGGGGGGGAGAGGTAAGGGTGTTGATGTTAGTAACAACAATAGCCAATTTATTTTTTTTTAAAATATGTTAGAAAAACAGAAACAGGCAGCAGAAAACAAAAGTGGTGGAGGTTTCATCTGGCAGAGAAAAGTGCAAGTGGTATCTAACGGCCATTGTCTCTGTATCTTGGATGGAGTGTGCTCAGAATACAGTCATGGTATGCTTGAAATAAATTAAAAAAAAAAAAAAAGCAGATAATGGCAGCCTGCAGTCATCAGCAGGAGTGAGGGTGCAACAGCAACACAGAGAAGCAGCCAGAAGCTAAAACTAAGGGGTTATTTGAGGTGAAGGGGAAGAGGGCAGTGTGGGTGGAGGGGGAGATGCCATCGACAGAACACAAAGAACAAACACTGAACACACTGCTCCTAGACCCATTCCAGCTCAGAGGGGCTCCCGGGCTCCGCCGAATCCAGGGTTCCCACATCCCAGTTTTGATTCTTCTGGCACAGAAAGTGCTAGCCTCCACTTTTAGCAGAAAGCTAAAGGATGTGTACTAAATTTATTAAAAAAAAACCAAAACAAAACCCATCAACAAAACCCAGCCTACTAACAGCTAGATTATCCACAGTGGGATAAAGCATGGGAGGGTCAAGCCAAAGAGTTGGTGGCATAATCAGAAATGACAATTTTCATCTTCCCTCAAAAAAAAAAAAAAAAAATGCAGCCACACAAAGCAGCAACAGAGATGGCAAAAGGTAAATATGCTCTCCATGCTACCAGCTGATTGGCTTTTTTTCTTTGGGAAGGAAAAATGCCTAATTTACTGGAATGAAAAAAGCTGCATGCAGGAATTCTTCCCAGTCCAGCCCATTGAGAAACAAAATGGAAGGAAAAATGATGCACAGAAGGCACAAACATTAAGGGATAGTTCAGACATACTATTCAGGAGATCTAAGTACTACAACAGCCCCTTGAGATTTTGATCCCAGCACATCAGCTGTGTGGTACATCAGTTATCAAGTAATGTTTGCTTTTCTCAGTGGGCTTCCCCACAGGGGTAAGCGCTAGGGTGCAAAAACAAAGCAGAACTTAAGTACTGCTTGTATTACAGCCCTGAAGAGACCGAGCTCTGTATAGCAGAGCAAATGGAGGAGGAGGCACGAGAAATCAACAAACAGCAAGGCAGGCTACAGCCTGCCCTAGCACTTGCCCTGATCCAGTCAACCTAAGCAAGGAGAACAGACAACGGAGGAGTTAAAGGCCTTAGCCTTCCCTCCCATGCTGAAATAAATCTGGCAAAACACAACTGCCTTAGCAGAAATGTGTTCTCCAGCAAGTTAAAGCTCCTCCTCCTCGCACTAAATTTCACCTGGACTATACAATTTAAAGTTAAAATTTCCTTCCGAAGAATACAGCTTTCCAAAGAGTTAAAAATGAAAGGCTGGTTATTTTCTGGCACTGATGAGTGCTCACTATGCCAGTTTGCAAAACAGCTGGAAATCTACACTTGGAAAATCAATCTTAAGAGCGTAAGCTTGGTGAGTAGAGGCATCTTCTCAAAGGAAAATTCCATCTAACAGACATGTCCCTAACACACATGAATTGGGCACAGGGAGCGGGAGGAGCTGGAATGGGTAGGAGGTCAGTGCACTGGGCCAGGACTGGGTACTGCTCAGCTAGAGAACTGATTGGGTTTACTTGCCTGTTTGAATTATCTCATCCCCATTTATGACCTGTAATTTAACACAGCGGAGATGTCACTTGCAATAGCAACTGGGCTAGGACTCTTTGCAGCTCCGCGGCTCCAAGGAGGGAGTTTAGCCAGACCTAGCCCCTGCTCGGTCAGGGAGGCCCAGAGGCAGCCTCTGGAGCCACAGCGCACACGAGGTGCTGCCCAGAGCCAGGGCGAACAGCTCGTATACTGAGAGCAAGGCTGTCCTTGTGCATCGGCACAGTATTGGGGGCTGCACCTGACCACAAGGCCTAAGAGCAAATCCTGGAAAGCACCCTGTGGTATGTAACTAAGCACAAGCAGTCCGGGCTACTGCTGTTTCCTAGCAGCCATTTAACTCCTCAAACAGGTGCGATAAGCCAGGTTCCAACTCCACTCCATAAATCTCACATAAAAAAAGACCTTTTCTTTTCTAGCCACTGCTATATCCCTTTGCCAAATGAATCACTGACTAAGAAAAAATCTTCCAAGCGCAACTTAAAGGGATTGCTACGGAACCCAGCAAACACTTGGGCTCCTCTGGTGCATCAGTTCTCAATCTTTCATCAGTTTCCTCTTCTGCTCAGGTACCCACGAAAGGGCAATGACAACTAAGCTTCCCCCATGAACCAGTTGACACTGAAGCAATTAAGGTTTGCTGATGACCTTGCTTGCCCAAGTAGCTAACGGCACGTCAGAAGAAAAAAAAAGTGTCAGATTAAAAGCGGAATCATTAATGCTACTGTTTTGCTGCTGTTTTTTCAACAATTTCCACTACAGGTGATACACGACCATCATTTGATCAAGTGTGATCAAGGACCACACCGTTCCAGCCCTGAGGGTTTGAAGCTTTTACAAGCCAGCAGCAATTCCCTCTGCCAGCTGGTGACACTGAGGGATCAGACTGGTCCGCTCTCCGCCCCGCTGGTCCATAACCTCACACCAAGGCTGATGCGGGTAACAAAGGGAAGGGCAAGTTTCTTATTCAGTCACAATCTCTCACATCCTCCCCTCCAAAATCACTTTTTATGAGTTTGCTCGGTGCCCCTTTCACCTTCTTGAAAGCAGATGAAAAAGGCATCACCTCCTTCAAAAACCAGGCTGCTGTTTGGATGAGCTGCCATTCCGTCAGTGTGTAACAGCAAGATGCCCTGACTGTGACTATCTCCAAAAAACGGTTCAGCACGTTCAACTTCTACTCCAGCTTCCACTTGCCATACTCCTTGATCAAATTGGAGGCTGCTGTACTGTTCCCCCACCACCAAGAAAATACAAAAATACTGTGACTGACTACATTACTGTTCATTCTCCAGCACCGCACTCTCCTGCTTTGCATTTTGAGTGCAAGTCCTCACAGAAAAGATTTAATCTTGAGCTGCATCTAGAAAGGGTGACTATACATGTACAGCATCTTGCACAATAACTAGGAACTATATATGTTATAGGAAATCCAGTAGGACTTTCTTTCTGTTCTGCAAGGTTAGGTCACAGAAGTGCCACGTTATTGCACACAAGTGATTTATTCAGATTAGATGGCATGGATCCAAAAATGTAGCTTTCATGAACAGTCTTTCTAAAGAACTGTGGGAAAATGGGCAGAGGCAGCAGGAAAAACAGAACTTTTCACATGATCAAAAAGAAATCTGCTATAAATATGCTCCTAGTGTTACCAGGCTTTTAAAAACACAGCTTTTTTTCAACTTTCTGTTTTCCCTACAGTTCCATGTGAGCTCAAACATTTCTATTATTGCTGGTCATTCAACAGGAAAAAAACGGCCAGGGTATGCCCTTTTGTGCTCACTTATGCCTATATTCTAATATACCAGTACCATCTTTAACAATTCAGCTGAGGCTCCCCCCGCCCCCACAGTTTGTGTCGGGAAACAACATTCGGAAATAACTTGGGTTATTCCTGAAACAGGTCACCTTCTTCAGATTATCTATTAAGGAAAGTTTACAGTTGGACCTACTGAAAAGCCCAGATGCAGGAAAGATGTCCTCCAAATGCAAATATCACAAACATAACACAGCAGGCAGATATCAAACCAGTCTCAGGTTCTGTTGTACAAGCTTCGCTCTCTGGGATCAGCACAGACACAGAAGAAAAGCTGAAATGATCCCACACAATACACCCACATGCATTGCCCACCGGGTTCCACAGCTCACTTGTGTTGACTGAGGCAAGCACTGCAGGTTTGTGGCAAACTGGGCATTTCTCCAGGACTGACGTGGACAGTCAGACGGGGTGAAATGCCACATATGACATTATACAGGGCAATGCTCCATTGCAAGCATTCTCTTTTCTTGACTCAAACGTTCAAAGCCATGCTTTTAGCTTGCATAGCTGAGATGCATGCACATGGCAATTAAACTATGCTGGTATGAGGCACAGCTTTTCCAGAGTTTCCAGGCCCACACTTGGAACAATGTCTACACAATGCACCACTATTCCTTTACCCCCTTGGGATCTCGCAAAGTAGAAATCTTTTTGGAGAAGCAATCAGTCCTGTGATTTGTTGTCAGGCTGTCTGAAAGCCTAGTGTCAGACAGTACGGTCTTTATTAATTAAAAAACCCAATTCTCTCCTTGCAAGAAGACAGCATGTCACATGTGCAACACCATGGGCCAATCCTGGCTTGGGAGCTAGATAACAACGCAGGGGTGGGAGGATAGGGGAAAATAATGGGTTCTTTGCACAGAACACTTGGTTCTTAGAGATCCTGAGCTCCTTACCTGTGCATCAATAATTTTCTGCTTTGCATCGATGACAGCTTGCATCTCTGCATGATCCTTCTTCAGCTCCTCTTCAACTGCCATGAGTCTGATGAGCAAAAAGAGGTACAAATTAGGACAGTTTAATACTATTCCAGAGCATTTCGGGCACTCTGGCCTGTTGGTTTGACTTCTCTGATTATCCTGGCTCTGCAAGAGAAGAATTCTGCTACACTCGGAAAAACTTATCTAGCCATCTGACACTCCCAATTGCCTAACCTTGTTATTCTCAAAATGGACGTTGCCAAAAATGCAACTGATCTGAAAAATTCCTGCCTTGAGTACAGATTCCAAACAAAGCAAAAGACCAGTTAGAAGTACAACAGAGACCAGGGTTAAAAGATCCTAAATCTTTTCCTTCACTCTCCTGGCAATCTGAGGCAAGTTTCCACACCTGAATCCCCATTTCTTCATCTTTAAGGCAGGATGGTGTCAGTCCAGAGACGTCAAGAAGCCCCTGCAACTATCTTCTGTTGTGTTAAGAAGAACACACGACACGTGTCCTACACAGTCCCAAGCTTCCCAAAGCCTCACCTGCTGATGATACTTTTCATCTGGCTGTCCTTCTCCTCCTGCTGCCTGCGCAGTCTCTCCTCACTGTCTTCCAGCCTAGACTTGTACTCCATCAGCAGCTTCTGCATTTGCTGCTCTTGCACCAGGAGCCGCCGCTCATACTCCTCCAGCCGGCGACTTGACACCTTCAGGCGCTCCTTCAGCTTTGCTATCTCTTGTTCATACTGCAGGTGGAAGGAAAGAAGGAAAGAACCAGATGCAAAGGAAAAAGGAAGAGATCGATTCATGATTATTTTCTGCTGCTGCTAAGAGAAAGACATCATTTTTTTCATAAAAAAAAATAAATCGATAAAGGTGAAGGAAACGACAAGCAAAGAACTCTGGGCAACCACAGACAAGGAGCACGTAAGCTCCCATTGAGCATTAAGGTATTCCCACACTGTAAGATGTCATTCTATAGCACAATTTAAGCAGTCAGAAGGCTCCGACATGGCTCCTCAGCCCTGACCGGTAACATCCCCAGTTACTCCAGACTCGAGCCGTTCCCTGACAGAAGCTGCTAATAGTGCTCAACTGTAAAAATGTCCTGGGGTGACCAAACTTACAAAGCGGACCAATACAGCACCCAAATAACTCCTTATTCAGGACCTAATTGAGGCATGAAACTGTGTGTGTGAAGACAGAGCAAATAATTCGCTACAGAACAGAGCCTGTAAGTTTATTTGGATGAGGTTTTGTTGTTCTACTTACTGTCTCTGTGGACAATCACTTCTGCCACAGTGCAATGAATCTCAACATATTCCACTTTGTTTTGGGTTCATTCACCTTTCCTAATAATCCTATGTTCCTGCTTTTTGTCCACCAGATGTTCTCCTCCCCGCTCCCTGTCGTCTCAGAATACCAAACCTCTTACTAAACTTCATCACCATAGCAGCATATAGATGTAACTGTATTTGGAAAAATGGTATCTACTCCTGAAAATACATATGCTTTAAAAAAAAAGATCATGGATGTTTCTGTGTAGCCCAAAAACACTGTACTACCTAAATGACAGGCACTTGCCCATGACAAAATTTCAATGCAACTACCGATGAAGACTGAATTGCATTTACAGAGCTTTTTACAATCACTTAGCATATTCTAACAGTCAGGTTAATAATCATGATTTTTTTTTTAATGATCACTAAAATTTTTGCAAGCATAGAAAAATAGCAGTATGATGTGGCTATAGTGTTGTCATAAAAAATAATGACTTGAGCAGGATCTAATACACTTAGGCAGTGTGACTCACGATGTAGTGCGTGCCAAGTACCAGGCTGTAATGTACAAACTCTCACCTATGTCAGTTTGCACCTGTTTGACATGCTACAGCCTGTATGTGGGTTCATCTATAGTATGGGATACTGTACTACAGATATATGTGACAGCATGTACAGCAGGAAGATATGCCAATACAACCTGTGTTTGAAAGCATGACTCTGTCACAGTAGTGCCGGAAGGCTGTTCTGAACTCGGCTCTGGGGTGGACAGAACTCACAGTCAGCCCTTGAGTCGGCTGCATACAGAAGAAAATCTACCTTCTCAGCATGCTTGACTTCATCGGGATTCTGCTCTGCGTCCTCCTCTACTTCTTCATACTGTCCATTATTGAGAACCCATGCAGCTGTCCTTTCCACTGGTGACATTGTGGCTGAATCCACAGGTGACTGAACCTGGAGCAGAGACACCTGTAAGCATTCCTCAGAGAAACTACATAAAAATCGGCTCTAAAATCCTGTTTATTTGGAGGACAAAAATGACCATGAATCTGTGACTCTTAAAGGATCCCCAAAACCTCTCCTGCAGAGATATGTCATCCTTCCTTGCCTTTGGACTCACAGTATGTACTTGAGTTCCTCTAAAACCAATGTACTTGAGAAATTTTTCTTCCTCCCTAAATGAGCTTCTCTCTGGAAAAGTTCTTGTTTCCAAAACCTGTTCACTTCCACCTTTCCCCTTTGCCAGATTTTCAGTAAGGCTTTCTCAACCTGTGATTTCTCCCACAAAGAACACAGTGCAATGAAGCTTTGCGTGCAGCCTGTTCAGGTAAGACAGATTGGTTTCTTTGGAGTACTGAGGAGCTTAACTTGGGAGCAGCTTTCTCAGCCAGACTGCAGACAGACTTTGCAAGGGAGGATGGGGCTGCACGGCTTGGGTACGAGACAGCACAGCAGTAGTCAAAAGTGGCAAAGAGGTGTAACATTATCACTGTAGTGCCTGTCAGATGTAGATGGTCTACTGTAGCATACACACCCAGACAAGGCTGTGAAAGGAAGTCAGGGCCAGTGGTGCTTACTAGAACTGTAAAACATCATCAGAGGCTATCTTCGTTAAGGAAGTCCGAAAAGCAAGCCAAGAAAGGAAACAAGAAACTCTCCAGCCGGCTGGGGAAAATATGGCTGGCTACAAATTCCAAGCAATTTTCACGGACAAAGACAAGTTTATAAGCACAGGAATTAGCATAATTATCCCTGAAAGAGCAACACTGTCTTAACTTCTTGAGAAATGTGGAAGATCAACTTCACCACCCGCCCTCCCCCCCGCCAACTGTAACTTCTTTTTGTGCTCAAGCAGCTCTTCGGCTCACTGCCTCGTTTCAGTACCGCACCAAAGTGAAACGTGCTCCGTGGCAGGGGGACTTTGAAGTCTCAATTTCAGCGAGGAGCTCTTTATGGGGGAGTAGCAGCTTCTTTACATGAGACAGGTGAAGGGTCACATCAACCTCCATTTCTGTTTCTCTTCTTCATGAGGACAGAGCTGGTGAGTGCTGCATACATTCTACATGAGCACTGGCCAGAGGATCTGCATGCAACGACTCAGCTGTCCTGAGCAGCGATGAAGACTCCGGCACTGGAAGAAGCCTCAGCAAGGATGGGTATAAAGGCAAAGGAAAGGAGTAGGTATTAGACAAAAATCCCTGGATTTAGGCAGAGGCCTTTTCACTAGAAGGAAGTCTTCAAAGCAGAAAGGCTAACAGCCCCCTTCAAGTGCAGTGTGACAGCCTGACAAAGCTCCTTAGATTTTTTTTTTTTTTT
>VZTL01008175.1:63265-96034 GCA_013400535.1 Scopus umbretta
TTTTTTTTTTTACGGTATTTGCTGTGAGGCAGCCATGGCAAGGGAGACTACAAACTGTGTGTGTATGGCTCTGCCACCAACAGGCTCTTCTCAGAGGTAAGAACTCTGGCTCTAGGAATTGCTGGAGGAATTCGGAACAGCTACGGATGAGCAGCGTCACCGTTCATTGGAGTTACGGAGGACTAAGATAGCAGAAGGGTGACTATAAAGTACATCACCAGCCTTGTAACAGACTCCTGATGAGCAGCAAACCTTGCCAAACAACCTTGCAGGCTGTAGGACAGAATATTTTAAGCAGCCAAACTCGGAAAGCCTACAAAGACCAAGTGGATGGCAAGCATTTCACATGCTAATGGGTTATGAGTTAAACTCTAATAAAGGGGGAAAAAAAAGAAAAAGCCTGCTAGTAATGTGTATTAATTCCCTTCTTTGCCTCTCTTCCAGAGGAACACACTGACATTTCTGTTCCCACCTACCTACTAAATGGAAATGGAAGGCAAAAAGTGACCTCTCCCAGCGAACAAAGGGCCTAGCTCTATATTCAGAAACAAACAGGACTTGTAGAGAACAAAGTCCAATAATTATAACGCCCACAAATCATGCCTAGAAAGAGCATGCCCAGAAAGAACATGCCCAACTTCTCTTTTCTCTTTCTCTTTTTAAAGTAAGAACAGAATTCCAAAACACGATTTGCAATTAAAAGGACGCAATGGAATTTGCCTCAAAAAAAAAATTTGGCCACTCGATTTGGCACAGTTCAAGACATCTCTCAAAGGTGTGGGGAAGGAAAGAACAAATTGATTTCTCTGAATAAAGTACAAGCAAGTACTCTAATGAATCCAGCGAAAACAATTGGTAGGGAAAGTAGAGTGGAAAAATAAGTAGATGCACATTGCCTACAAGCGGGGGAAGGAGACTGTCCTGAAGCTAGTCATAGTTGCAGGCATCTGTGAAGCTGAATATAAAAAGTAACTGGAGAAGAGGAAGTCTGAGACATCACTTTGATGCCAAACAAATAAAGGTAACTGATTTACTTGGGGGCAGTCGGGTAATCAGCAATTTAAAGATAAGAAGGGTCAGGGGTTTGCCAACAGCTAACTGAGTATTTCTTGTAAATACACACAGGGCAGAAGCCACCAGCATAAGGTGCTTGCACAACAAAGGCTGGAGACAAAACAGCTGTACTTTCTCCTCCTTATCCTAACACCTTCATAGTAAAGCCTTCTTTGCATATTTGTGTAGGCAATTCCCTTAACGAGCCCTGAGGAAAGGCACCAGCTCGCTCCCTGGGGATTTTGGCTAGGACACTGCACAGAACCATACAATAAAACTCAGCACATCACAGAATACAGGTTCACACTGGATGCCTGAGAACTGCCAAGGGAGTTCATCCTTCCAATTTATCCTTGTTACTGCCCTAAAAATTTCCTACCACCTCCACACTAGGCTTAGTTGCATTCAGTATACTTTACTGATCAACGCCTCTATGCCAACACATAAAACACACACTCCAAAGGAGAACACAAACATACGCACTTCAAATAATGTACAATTACTTTTTTTGGTATTACTAACTTGGCATAATAGCCTTTGCTTTGTGATTCAGTGTTTCTGATCTCCTTGTACTTTAATGAACTTGAGGTATCAAAGTAGTTTTGAAGCCCTGATTACTCCTAGGTCCCAGGCATCATCCAGATTTTCCTCCTTCTGACTGCAACATTCAGGAGTTTGCTGAGAAAGCTACACCAATAGGGATACCAGAAAAACCTTTGGCAAATCAGGAGCTCACACTGGCAACTAAATTCTTCTGCTAGCTTTACCTTACAAGCCAAAAAGCCTTCCCCCTGCATAACCATGTATTCACCAGCGCTTTTGCCAACAGGGCTTCATAAGCAAGGAGGACCATAATGTCCTGCTCTTTGTGGATGTAGCTTCACCAGCACCTTAGTGCAGCCTCAGCCTCAGGGGCTGCAACCTTCTGGAGTGAAAGTCCTTGCTCGTGCCTGCGTGCAGAGCAGCATCCCTTCTAGAAGGTCTTGTGGAAAGCAGGAGCTTAAAATATTTCCTTCAATACTAGGTAAGGTAAATCAAACACAACCATATTTACTCTCACAGTGACCATGGAAGAAAACACTTAACCCCAAGGAATAGCGCAGGTGTTGCCTTCAAGAGCCTTACCCTGCCCAGCTGATACATCCGTATGCACTAACACGACATTTTGAAAAACAAATTCAAATAGAGACATTTTCTACCTTTGCTGTAGTGCCAAGCATTTAAATACTTATTTTCTCTTTCACATTAAACTAATTTAGGAAAATATTTTCATACAAAGCAAATCACAACAGGATTTTTTTTTCTTTAAAAGGTAAAGGAATGTTGGCTTTTTGACAGGAAAATCTTGATTTACAGTCGCCTATGAACAACTGATAAAGTGCATTAGGAGTTGGTACATATAAGCACTCCTTTCCAGAAAGTGTTTGCATTATTCATAGTTTGGGATGATTAATGAAAAAGCAGTAGTTATTTGGGGACCAGCAATAGATTGTTGCATCATGGTGAAATATAGATTTCTCCACACTTAGGACAACTGTACTTTCTTATTATTTTGGCAGTAGTTTATTCTATGATATTTTATCTTTGCTTATTTCTCTGTTTTTAGGTAGCTATGCTTTTAAATTAGCACCACAGGGCAAATGCATTCTCATGTAGCAATCTTAACTACAATTTGGAACAAAGCTTCTGGTTGGTTTGTTGTTTTTTTTTTATTCAGGGAAATTTTCAAGTTTTGTTTCTTTCATCAGGCTTGCTCCTACCTTAGTAAATACAAAACATTTTTTTTTTTAATTTAGTAGGAAAGCATCCAAAAGTAATAGGTAAGCTAGGCTTGCCAAGCTTGTGAGGGTAACAAGCATGAGTTCCTTACACTTGCTACTGGCCGCTTGCTTAAGTGCCAGTACTCTTGATTCAACTCAATTCAACTCAAAGGTCAAAAAGCTTTGAAGGTCAATGCAGCAATCAGCTAAACATCAAAGCAGAAAGTGCCTGGAAAACGGCTTTCCTTACCTGCTGCGTTTGTTGCCTCTGAATTGCCCTCACCTTTGGGACAGGGCTCTCTCTAGATGAGGAGGACTGCTGCCGGGACCGGCTCCCATTCTGAATGGGTTCAGTCACCATAGCCCCTGACACTCCCGACATGCTGCCCGTGCTCCGCAAGGAAGCGCTGTGCGGCAAGGACTGCGGTGCTTTGGCTCTGGCGCCCAGCCCAGCTTGGTCCATTTTGCGGATCTGTGCTTGGCTGCTGCTGTTCTGGCGGGGCAGCGCGATGGGGACGTGCTTGTCTGGGACCGTGTGACGCCGGGAGAAGTCCTCACTCTGAGTGCTGCGCTTGGTGAAGTCCTCCATGCTGCTGTTGCTGGGTCCGCTAAGTTTGAAGTCTTCGCTGTTGCTTCGGCTCCGGGAGCTGGCAGTGCTCAGGTTCTCCAGGCTGGAGTCCACAGAGGCCTTTGGCATTGGCGGGGTTGGGTTGTTGAGATGGTAAACCGGGTTCTGGAACGACAGAGGCTGGAGGCTGCCCTGTTGATTCAAAGCTGGGTGCAGAGGCCTTCTCACCTGGGGAGCACTCTGGGGTGTGCTCTGAGTTTCCCACAGCTGTTTAATGTTCGCCACCTGTGTGATAGAGAGCTGGCTGCCAGCCAGGCGCAAAGGCACATCGTGCATAATAGAAGCATGGTCACTGTGAGCCGTGTGAGGATCCTGGAGGTCCATGAGAGAAATGCTACGTCCATTGGGCAAGATGCTTTCCCTTTCATCCTTATCTGAGTAAGTCATGCTCTGGGTGGATGCCTGCTGAACCAACAGTAAGGTCTTGCCCCTGAAATATCCATCTACATTTTCCTGGGTTGGAGACTTCAGCTTATGCAAGTCACTGTGGGGTGGAAAAGAATTTGGTTAATTTTTAAGCAGCCAAGACCTCGAGAGATCTGTCCCACAGAAGCCTTTCTACCTCATTTAACCTCCTCCCCTCATACAAAAGCTTCAAGGAACTAGATTTCCTTTTATGAGCTCTTTGTGTTCAAGTCTGAACACACTCTTCCTTAATTACCACTTATCTTTGAGAATTACGTTTGATTCAAGAAGTGCTTCATCTTTTTTTTTTTTCCACAGGTGAAATGCAAACCATTCCCACCAACTGCTTCCTGCTTAGACACTTCTGTCTCCAGCAAGACTTCAGAGCAGTTCAGATACCATTTAAATCTTTGCCAGCATCATATATTGTGGGGGTCTGAAGATTCAACAAGAGTTGTGTGAAGGCTCCTGCAGATCTAGATGTAAGCTCACAGGGCAGACACTTCCACACGACAGAACTGGCCCTTATACCTGACAGCACAGAAACTACTCTGAGACCACAGTATCCAAGCTCTTTGGCAGTTCTGCCATGTCACAGCTTTTTGCTTCAGATTTGCAGCTGTTACAGGGTTAGAAATGCTGCACTAAACAGAGGAGGGACTATTTTTGCTATTCCACTGGTAACAAGTTCCACCTACAGCCCACTTTTTCCACTGGCAGTAAATAAGCAGCCCGGTCACCAGAAGGAAACATTATGGCTGACTATGCATCTGGTCACTCAGACTGGCAGTGAATTCCAGAACTGGTTTTTGACAGCTGAACTCATTGACTCCTAGAGGCATGTTTGAGCCCTGGGTAAGTCAAAAACTTCAGGTCTCCGGTGCCACATTGCACATCCTCTTACTAGGACTGTGTATTCTCCGTGACAGAGGCCCAAGCTCCCCGCTCCTACAGCTGGCCTGGGCAGACAGTTCAGGTGATGAAGCCCTCAACTCTTAACAGGCTGAACGACCCCCTTAACCCACATCTTCCCTTGAGCTCTGGCTGTTACATACCCATCAGTGGGGTCCTCAAATATCTTCTGAAGCCCTGAGGAGAGACTGCCACTGACGTTTGGACTAGAGCTGTGCTCAGTGAAACGCCTCAGCTGCTGCTGTATCGGTGTAGGGTTGGTCATTGATTTGGTGATATCAGCAAGAATACGAGGAAGAGGTCCCAGTTTTGCCACGGTCGCCTGTAGGAAGGAATTTTCACCCTAATTGGACAACAAGCACCGCGACATCCGCCAGTTTTTTTTTTTGATAACGATGCACAGAGGCGGAGGGGTGGAGGTGGAAGGAAGGAGGGTGGGTGGTTGTGTGCGGGTGTGCCAGGACCGTAATGCAGTGTTACGGAGCAGCGTAACCACGGCGACGAGATGGATGGAGGAGACGAAACGGGGTGCAGCAGACATTGAGGAAAGAAAAGGAAATAGAAAAGAAATTAGGATTGACCCCCAAAAATAAAAATCATGCTCAATAAAACAAAACTGTTGCCATTCCAATGCAAAACTATCATGCAAAGCAAACTAAGTCCAGGGTGGGTGAGGTCAAAGTGAAAACTACGGTATCTACTCATTAAAGGGCATTCACAGACTACAGATTCAGCTAGTGGGGGGAACTCTCCAGGCAAAGGGTGTCATGTGGTAAAGGAAATGCATGCCAACAGACAAGGGGATGCGGCATTCAGGGGGATCATGAAAGAATCGCAAGGGTTGAGGGAGATGGGGAAAGGGAAGCTTTTAATTTTGTAAGCCTTTCGCATTTGGCATCCTACACTGATGCCATCTTCTGTAGCACCCTGTTATCAAAAACTAAGGTGTTCTTCCCTACTTAACAGTGAAAAATAACTGCATGAAAATGCAATGATCCCAACATTATCACATCAGCCTGGGATTAGATGTATAGCTGCTTGTTCAATTATGTGTTAGCTCAGTGTTGGCCAGGCCTAGGATAAGAGCAGCTGACCTTCCAGCAAGGAAGGCTGCTCATTCAGGCTCTTTATCTTTCTCCCCGTTTTGGATCATTGCTGGTTATCTACATAA
This sequence comes from Scopus umbretta, assembly GCA_013400535.1. Taxonomy (NCBI): domain Eukaryota; kingdom Metazoa; phylum Chordata; class Aves; order Pelecaniformes; family Scopidae; genus Scopus; species Scopus umbretta. The sequence goes on from VZTL01008175.1 coordinate 69,195, forward strand.
CATCTACAGGGCATCTTCAGCCTCTTGGGACTGCAGGAAGAAGGTGAAAGTGCTGGAGGTTTATAATAAAGTAAAACTCTGCTACAAAGCTAATGTTCTTTTCAAAGGTATCCTTATTTTTCCTGTAAGCAGGTATTCGGTCAGTTTGGCTCCAGAGAAAGGTCTCTTTACAGATGCCTTCATATAGCACTTCTGTGTCTGTTAAAATCTCTGAGGTGACTTATTTTATCATTTCTCAATCACTAGCTACAGTAAAGCAGTCTTGCAACGTAACTTTACCCCTTAATTCTCTTTTTAGCAAAGCACTATACCAGCTTCCATGGGCCTATTAGGATATATCCATACATATAACCTACAGAAAGGGCAAAGCAGATCTGCTTTGACGGTTTATCCAGGTCTGGCTCCTCCCTTTCCGTGCTGCTCAAGACATTTATGACCGACCATTGCAGTCAGACAGCAGCCCACAGTAACTAACACCAGGTCCAAAGATCCATTTGCAGTTCTAAGGACTGGAGCTGGGTTTCTCTTGACCTGATGCCTGACCAGCTGGAGGGAAATGGCAGTGTTCCCTGCACTGGTGGGTTTACCCCAATTTGTAGAAATGGAGGATCCGATCTTTTCAGTGCTCACTTTGCCTGTTTTCCTGAGGCTGCTGAACCATCTTTATAGCTGACTTTGCTGCCTGCAACTTTTTCAATGTACACTGTGTGCATGTATGAGGGAAATGGAAAAACAAGATCATAAATTGTTATCAAACTAAGATTAACATATATTGCCTTTTTGAGTCAAGGACATTTCAATTTACTCTGATGCAACAAGCTCAGTTTTTTGTTTTCCGTTTTAAATAATATACTGTGAGAAAACAGATACCCAACAAATAACTATTTTGGCAAACCTTATGCAATAAAAATATTAAGAGTGCATTGCAATTCACCTCACCTCTCCGGTTTCAGAAGAAAGAATAATATAAATGGAATATGGACAAAATAATGCACCTCCAGAAGTTAAAATATGGAATAGTTCCAAGCACTTGCAAAAAGGAAAAAAAAAAGGACTCACAGCTCTGCTTTTCTGGGTCTTATGAACTACCTTTGCTATCAAGGTTTTAATGATTTTGGATCCTGCAAAGCCGCATTGCTAAGGGAGAGCAAACTACTGCCTTTTCTCCTTCTGTAGCTAAATGGAAGCAATGCTTATAGTTGGCAATGTCTATTGTGATCAGCAGAAAAGAATCTGGACAATGCATATGACCCCAGCACAATACATGGCAGAAAGCATCTTGCTTTTGTTACAGGATAAAACTGAGAGTGGATCTAGGTTTTTACATGGCACCCCCTTGTATACTAAAAACTAATCCAAAGCCTCAGCAGGCTTTGGATGAGGTCTTTAATGAGAACAGTTCTGCCTGGCCAACACATTACTCCATCAGAACTGGGCAGGGTAGGACCTGGTGTGCAGCAAAACACCTCCACTAGTATCAAAAAGGGCACTGCAACATTTTCATTTTCTGTCCAAACACCCTCCCTTTTTTCCAGCTCACTTATGAGAAAGGACCAGCGCTCAGGGAATTCCAGGTCTACTTTTAAGTGCTGCCCCTCTCCACCATTTAACACCGGTCCTTACTTAAGGCTCTGCAAAGTGTTTGCACTCCTGCTGAAGCCCAACCACTTCACATGCTCTGCTTTAGGCCCTGATCTGAAATCACGGAAAGAACAATTGCGAAATACCACTATCAAACATTCCTCTCAAAAGCTGTTGAATAAGTTCTCCCCAAAGCAGGCTTCAGCTGCTCCCTTGATGTTTCATAGTGTTTACTGTTGCTACGATACCATCGCTGGATTCACCCCCCTGGGCCTCCAGCCTGCTTTACCTTATCAAGTTGGGACACAACCTCCCATAAGAGGGAATGCAAAACTGAGAGCTCTCTGCCCAGGTCGATGTAGCCCTCAAATCCAGGCATGTTTGAGATGGTATCTGGGTTAGAGATCTCCAGGAGAAAACGCTTCATTCCTCCCCACTCATGTTCCAAGAAGTCATTCATGAAAGCCATATACTCTTCCTTATTACCAAACCTGCAAGAAAGGGGAGGGGGGAGAAACCCAGTTAATAACCTCCACACAAAATGGAGTATAAGTGCTTACAAACAATGACTTAAATGCTTAACTTTAGACCTGCCTTTCTGCAGATTTGGTCTGGGAGGAAAAAAATGGACAATTTCAGATATTCACCGCTTTCTTGGACTGTTATGATCAATAGCTCAACACATCTCTCCCCTCCTCCCTCCTGCAGACACCCCTTCTCCTCTCCCCATGCCCTCTGTATCATTCCGCTGAGAATTCTGGAGGAAGAAAGGATAAAATCATGATCCTTGGTGGGAACAGGCTTTTTTGCTTTTGAAATAGCATACACACTGACATGCTAATGTATGGCTCTTCTTGGTTTTATACTGTGTCCCCTCTGCTGAATTCAACACAACCCAAATCTGCATGTGAAAAGGAGATCTTATCTAGCTCAGTGCTGAGGTGTCTCAGCGTCCACATGTAAAGTGAGAAGTTGCCCCCTTTTCTAAAGCTGACTTCAACTTGACAGAGAATCAGCTGCAAACATGATCACCAAGCAGGGCTCTCCTTGCTCCCTAGTAACAGGCAGTGACTTGCACCCCTAGAGGCACAGATTTCAGTTTTATTGCCACCACCTACTTAGCAAAGTTGGCGAGATTCTGAATGACTTTAGCAATAAGTGTGAGTGTGCGAGAAGTCCGGTCATCAGGATACTCCTGCATGAGGCTAAAGAGGCTGGGGGACATGATAGCGGGGCACAGGAAGCGGAGGAAGAGGGAGGCGCTGATCAGGCGTTCGCTGATGTCCTGCTTGCCCCTGCTCAGGCACTGCTGCTTCCAAGATGCAAATACCTCCTTCAGCTCACGAGGGAACACACTGAAAAACAATAAACCAGGAAATAACATCTCATGGACAATGAGACGCAACAAGTTGAACCGGTGACCCATCACCTGAAATAATTACCTGTGAGAAAACATCATTGGCTCTTTCCCCATCCCTCCTTTTTTTCTTTCTAGGCTAGGAAATGTCATTATGTGTCTATTCTTAGATCCCCATTTAATCTGGTGATACTTAAGTAGTCTTTAAAGCATCCCTTGTCCATGTATGTTAAGTGAAGCCATTTTCAGACACACTGAATTGCAAGCTAAGAACTACTTATCCATCACTACCCTGGAGCAAACAGGGTGTTAGAATATTAAAAACAAACTGAACCAAGCTGAACTCATCTCCATAACTGAAGTTTTTATTTTGATTGTTAAGCTCTCTCGGTATTTCACATGTGCTTCGTCCTGAAGCAGAAAGGCCATTCTTCTTTCACTGCTACTCAGAAACAGAGATTAATAGAAATCTCTCTGCCAACATTTCCTCCCTGTGATTCCCTGTTCAATTCTACAGATCTAAAGGGTCTGAAAGTTTTCTATACACATCAAAACTTTCAGCTTTTTATTCCAAGTTCAAGCTAAGCTGTTATCTTCTCAATTTATTCCCTCCTCATTCAGTCACAGCTCAGTATGTGTTCCCTTGGCAGAGTATTTCAGCAGATGCTCCTGTCAGGTGTGGTGTGTGGGATTGGAACCCTTCAAGTTGGGTCCAAGTTCCACCTGCAATATGGTGTCACATTTAGGAAGGTAGTGAGGAAAGGAAATGAAAGCAGTCTCAGAAGATAGATGGGTCTATGCTATTTCCCTGTATAACTGCTGTTTTCTCATCTTCAGAGGAGGAACGGGCACTCTCTAAGCAAATGACCTAATGGGGGAGAAGGGGAGGGGAGATGCCTCACCAGTAAGAATTGATAATCTTGCAGAAGGCCAGCTCACAACACATTTTCAGGTTGCTCTGATGATCTGTTAATTCACTGGATGAACATTTGCTGGGATCCACTTCACAGTTTTCATCTGACTCATACAAAGCCTTGATAAACTCCCCTGGACAAAGGGAAGAGGATGACAAACCAGGGTAGTTACATGAAAAGCCTCCTTGACACACCTTTAAATCCTGCTTATGCCTTTCCTTGGCAACTGCCTCTTCTGCTCCCTGGGTCTGCAATACAGCCTCCAGACACCAGATGTTGGGGACACGACTCCTCCCAGCTCTTTCAGAACAGAGGACTTGCCATACCGGATCAGACGGCTGGTGATCTGATGCTTCAGCCTCCTGTGCCCTCACTGCCCCCAAATATAGGTGAAATAACGGGATCGCTTTGCTTACAAACCCTGCAGACACTTCACTTCTAGCCTAAAGAATAGGATTTGACTTTGTATTCAAATTGTATTATCAACTATAAAATTATCCACAGTCTTAGAAATGAAGCCATGCTCTATGTCTTCATAATTTCTCCAGGAAATGCACTTGACAATGCTGTTTATTTTTATTATTTCTAAATTTACATTTTTTTTTTAATTTTAAGAAGTGTCACCTTGCTCTTGAATAAGAGTAATACCCGAGCGCTGGCTAGAGACTGGTAATTTTCTCAACCTCTTATCAACACCTTACAACATTTTTATAGCCTACATCTTTCAAAATCCTTTCCATTTCTGTCATCCTTCTCTTATGGCATCACAACAGAAACTGGACACATATAAAACCAGATGAAGTTTCCTTTGCTTGACATGTTGGAGTGAACTACTTACTAGTTTTCCTCCTATATATGCTAGTACACCAAATCATTTTTAAACTGTTGTTATTCAACTAGGAAAAACTCTTTATTCATTTATTTAATGATTCAATGTCTTTTAAGTTCATCTCCTCAGATCATTACCTCGCTGGCTCTGAGGTAACGTGACAAGGCTTGCTTGTGCAAAAGGGTTTTGTTTCTTTGTTTTCATAAAATACCCTTAAAAACCTCCTAAGCCCCCTCCCTGAATCTCAAGTCAGCAGTGTTCTTGCAAGCAAAGCAACACATTTTCTTAAGCTTTTTTTTTTGCTGTTGTTGGGATCCAAAATATTTCTGCTGAGGGCACCTAGATCACTTATTGGCAAAACTCTCGGCATCACTTCTGTTTAGCCAATTCTGTTTTAACTGTTGTTTACTGGATAATATTTTTCCTTAAGCACATTTGAAACTTACTCTTTGTGGTCCACAAGACTCTGCCTTAATCAGATATTAAGATGCTCTTACAGATGTATTAAATAGCTAACACCGAGCGTAATGTTGTTAATCCTTTCAAAGAACATGGCATCTGAGCAAAATGTCATTTAAAACTTGACAAAGAATTAGATGGGTATATTGTCATGAGCAACCTTGCCCTGAGCTACAGACAAGCTGGATGACCTTAGGGGGATTTTCCATCTTTCATGTCTATGATTTACAATCTTATCACTCAGCACCAATGCTCTAAATGATGTATTAGAAGTCATTAATTTTAGAATATTTTTATGTAATTACTGCACATTGAGGGGCTTGCAGTCAAATGTAATATACTGGTCCCACAGCTGATCATTCAGTCTGCTGAAAAGCATAGCACAAAGTAATACGTTGCTCATTTCTCCATACCAGGCAAAGAGCCTCAGGCTGTGACTTAATGCTCAGCAGTTCCACCCATGAGAATAAGACTACCAGAACAGGCTCATTACACTGAAGAAATGGCCAAAATGCATATAATCACAGACCTGACTATACCGACCCTTAGAGCACTAATTTAGCCAACTATCTCCTTGATGACTTGCCAGTGTCTGGGATTGCTGAGGACAAGCAAGACTGCTGGGAAAACAAACAGTTTGGGTTTTTTTGGTAGTTTTTTGGTTTGCTTTTTTTTTTTTTCCTCCTTTCTTTTGTGAACGGATGTGGTGTGGGACTTGGCTTTGGCCTGATCTTGTTTCTCTTGTATCAATTTCCAAAGCTTTCTTCATCCAAGAAACAACAGGGGGATGGGTGGCTCATTGTGCAATCTTGGGTAAGAAAGATTGTGTGAAGCTGGTAAAAGCTGTAGTGAGGCTGTGAGTTTCTTCAGAAGACAGCATGCACATTTTGGTCCTCTTTACTGCCGTATTAGTTGTGTGGACAGTAATTCCCAAGGCACTGACTTATGACTAGAGCAGAACTTTTGGTGGAGGGGGGACAATAATACAGTTATCAGAATCCACCCTGGCATGTAACCATCTACATTAAGACCCCACCATGGGAATGGAGTAGGACATGACAGGCTAGCCGGGCAGTTTTAATGAGGCAGTGAATAAAGAGTACTTTGGATAAACACAGGCATGAGGCTCCCTAGACAGTGTGCATCTTGATCTCTTGCCCTGTGCTGCTCAGTAGCCCTGCAGCCCCATTCCCTCTAGCTATGTTTGTCTAGGGATTTTTTGTTGGCGCATGATACAAGTTTAAAAGGTTAACACAAATGTTTATCGATTAATTGTTCTGTGGCAAAGGTAAGGGCTGAGCAAGTCCAAGGGTCACTCTGGAATGTGCCAGCATCACCAACAGTTGCAGCTGAAACATCTGGAAATTAATGTTCTTGTACTACCTGCATTCAACCCAAGCGCTAGGGTGAGCATCTCACACTTAACCACTTGATAACGCCTTAGCTAACATTTGCTGTTAGCTACAATGGCAAGTGAAAGAGTCTGACTGGAGACATGCCAGCTATACATACTTATGGATGAGAACTTGGGTTGTCAACCAGATACCCCTGAGTATATCTAACCCCCTGAGTGGTGGGACTTTGGCCTGAAGTGATAGCAGGAGCTTCTTTAACATAAAAGGAGATTAGTGAAATATAGGCTTCACATTCGTAACCCTTTCTGAAATCTCCACCTGATTGTATCGCACATGATACCAGATTCACTCCCGACACCACAAGACGAGGTATTGGTCTCAGTTTCCTCTGATAAACTTTGTGTCAAAATTCCTTTTTAAAGCCTGTTCGTATATCAGATGGAACAATAACCATTGCCCACAAATCAGCTACAGTATTGTACCTCTTCATCACAACTAGAGACACAAAAGAAGGTTACCCAGAAAAACATAATGTGGTGATACAAACTTTAAGAGGGACTCAGCTATACCAAATCAAGTTTGCCTTTCTTTGGGTGCTACTCCTGCAAAGATCTTCCTCTGCATGGAGGAAGGGCATCAAGAGTAAGACAGCATATATTTTCTATCTGGATACTAGACACCTGGGCTCAGTGCTGAGGCAGTTCCTTCTCATCCCATGTTCCTAGGTGCACGAGGCTTCAGTTGCAGATGGCTCAGGGTTAGCCCTTGCAATGCAAACAGGTGACAGACAGGCACTTTCTTACCTAGTGCATCATGAAGATACTTCTGCCCTACCAACTTTAGGTATTCCTCAATAGCTTTGGTAGCAAGTGTGTTCTCCCTGAAGATCAAGACATCATGTTCCCCACAACGATCTACCTCAGACATCACCAAATCCGTCAAGAAGTCCTGAAGAAAAAGGTCAAATGGCAAGAGGTTATTTTAACCAGACACAGACATGCTAGGCTAATTGCAGAAGCCAAGAAGGAAAGGTAAACAGAGGAGCCAGAGGGTGACTGAAATAATTGCCCAGTTTGGGACAAGGGGTGCAGATGTTACATGTAGTGTGGGCCAAGGAAATAGCTAGGGATCCTCTTGGGTTTATTATATTTATAAATGTTATAGATCACAAATTATAAAGGGGGAAGCAAAAGTCTCTAAAAGAAAACCCTTACAGCCACGCTTGTGTTTCAGTTTAGAACCTGAATAGAAACCCTCACCAGTTTGTTTATCAGTGGGTTTGTTTGCTGAAAGAAACGGTGGTATTGCATTTATCTTTTAATACTGAAGTTAGGCACAAGTTTGTACAGCTTGGTGAAATTTAAATAAGCAGAATGGCTTATATCAATTAAATTCACAAACCAAAAGTTGTTCAGAATTTGGGAAAAAAGTTGACATACTTGCTGTGGATCTATATGGCTTAATAACTTGAACTGTATTCCAAAGTCCAGGCAGGAACTATCAGTGAGTCTCGATACAGTGAATAACCTCCTGATACAGGGTCTAATTCTACCGTAATACTTATTTCCTGAAGTGATAACTTGATGTGAGTCATGGATACTCAACATTTCACAAGAAATAGTTGGTATTTTGCAAGATCCAATTTCAGCCACTGTAAAGTTCTCCAGGAGAGGAAGCATTTTTTTTTTTTTTACTGTTAAAAAAACCCAAAAACCAAAAAACAAAACCAAACCCAAAACAACCCCCCAAACCCACGAACCCCTGAAACCCTAAAACAAAACACCACCCTGCTGGGCGGCTGAGTGATAACTGTGAATTGCTGGTTCTGCTGCAAAGAGCAACATCCTCCAAACAGTTTGAAGAGTGCTGTCGTAAGGTTTCATAATCCCATTAACTACTGAAGCCATAATGCACTGCTAGCATACGAGTGTAAAATACGCAGAACAAATGATATATGATAAATATAGATCAAAAATACATTTAGTACTCTTGTTTTTCAATCCATTATTGCTGTTCCTTTTCAGCAAAATTTTAGAGAATTATTTTTCACCTGGCACAAACTGGGAACATCCAGCTGCATCACCACCAACGTAGTGCAACCTGGAAACGTACCCTCTTTGCAGCTTTAGGTTATGGCACTCTAAGCTGCTCAGTGCTTCCAGTAACCAGAGATTTAAATGTTCAGGCACTAGGAAGACAGAGTAATAACACTAATTTATCTACCTTTTGCAGCTAACACTGCAGGAATCCAGAGCCTGCTTTCCAGCAGGATTTCAACACAACCCTACAAGAGGTATCCCAGCCACAATATTCTCTTGATCAGACAAACAACTTGGTAAGGAACGAGTTCCTATCACACACTGTCACAGAGCACCAGCCTTTCAGAGACATACATCAGGGGGAGAACAGGAGAGAGTGGCATATGATTATGCAAACATAAAAAGACCTTTTTGGAGCAGTTAAACTAGGCTGTCCCTTGGACATCGCTTATGGCCATCCCTTCCACGACTCCCACCCTCTAACTTGAGTTTGGTCATGCTTAACTTGCTCTAGCTGGCATTTCTGGAAGAAGCTGGCTACAGCTTGGTACTACTCACACACAAACTTGGCAGGCAGCATCCAGATAAATCAATGCTTGTTAATGCTTCTCAGAACTTCCCCAAGACCTGCAGGATAGTCTCTGACAATCTATCCGAAGAAATCAAGGCTCACTCCAATGGCTGCCTCACAGAGAACCATCAGCATGCACCCAGAAGTCCTAATAACATCCTTGGGGCAGACAGGATCACTATTAACTGAGCACAGGTTCTCCAAATGGCTGTTCAAATGCTGACCAAATCAATGTTAGCATTGATTAGCTGACTTAGCACTGAATCAACAATGGCACCCTGCTGCTCATTGTATCGGAGACTTATTTATAGAAGTAATTCTCCAGTTTACTAGTCTCTTGTTTACTTACTTCTTATCCTGTATCGTGATTTTAGAAATACAAAAAAGGTTCCTGAACACTTAAGTGCATGCCCTAACTTTTCAGAATAACATGAAATTACATAGTCCTTGCACTTATACTTTGTACACAGCATCTTTAATCTTTGTATCAACCCTTACTCGCTGTTGGTATCATGCTTATCTACACGCCTCCCTGGTAGCTGCAATTGCCCAAATCTTTTCAAATACTTTTGAGACACTTTTCTCAGCCTTACCCCATCAGGCACCTTCTGCTGTTGCTTATGGTCACGCCAGCCCCTACTTTCTAGCTGAAAAGATATCACCAATGAGCAGCAAGAGGGAGTCATTTTGACAGGAGCTGCCTCTTCTTACCTTAGCTCTCCCAGTGCTCTGAAGAATGTGCACCAAAGCACAAGCCATCTCTTCCTTATTCCTTACGCTGATCACAGGTTCCAGCACAGAGCACAGCATAGTGTAGTTGCTGGTAACAAACTCTGCAAATTCTTTGTATTGCTCCATAGGCAAGATGGTGATGGTTTGATAACGGGACTTTATCCGAATGGAAGGTCCCCCTGATTTCCCTTTGTTGGGTGTGGGTGTGCTGACTGGGTACCATTTTTCCACAAACTGGCGACCGGTTACACTGGCCATGGGAATGTTGACCAGGCCTACATAATTGTTCTTGTCCTTTTTCTTCTTCTTCTCCACATCCTTGTAGATATGAACTGTGATGCTGTGAAGAGGTGGGAGACCATAGAACTCAAAGTGCTCTCCCCAGAAAATGTTGTCTGCTTTTGTTTTGCTGGTGGTGCGGGCAAAGAGAGTGTCATCAAGGCACAGCTCACAGAAGTACTTCTTCTTGGGGGCCAGGTCCTTTGCCTCAATGATCCAGAGACGGAGCACATTTTCAGCTCGACGGCAGTTGTCCTGTGCAGAGGAAAGAGCTCAGCTTTGATTCAGAATCCCTAGAAATTGAACATTTTGTCTTCTAAAGCAGTGGCAAAGGGCTGCCTTTTGTGTCCAAGGCAGGGACAGAATCAGAACTCAGAATCACATTCTCTGATCCTCAGAAATCAGAATCTCTAGAAATCAGTCATCTTCTAAAGTAGAGGCAAAGGGCTGTCTTTTTTATGTCAAAAGTGGGGACTAGAACATTTTTATTCTCAAAAAACTGTATTTGAAATTGTTTAGAACACAAACACTCTGCACAGGAGCCCCACAAAAGCTGCTAGACTGGCATGGCACACTGCATTGTTTCCTTTTGTGAATAACTCCAAGAGCACTGTTAGCCTGTTCCTCGAAGGTGGTATGCCAACTATGGAGGTGACTTATGAGATATTTCCAGCTGATCAATAACTTGACCCCCCTTCTCACTCTGGCTCAAACTCCTCCCCCCCCAAACTGTGCCCCCACAGTAAAACATGAAACCTATGAAGCCATGTCCCATCCTTCTGAAGTGCATGATATCAGAAATCCAATCTGAAACATCATAAGCAGGCACTGGGGCCGGGATCAGGAAGCATGCAGAGATGTATTTATTCATTAAAGGTTTGACCTACTGCACTCACTAGAATAGTACACAGTGGCTTTTGATACACTGATGAGCAGACTTCTCCCCAGACTAAATTAATTGTGCATGCATCTGTGGGAAGCCCTGGTACACTAGACTAAAACCCAATCATACCACCTCCATTCCCCTGGTAATCTTATTTCCACAGTTTCTATTACCTTATTTGGCTGCACTGTTCTGCGTAGGTTTTCCATCCACTTGTCCCTCTCTGCTGCAGAGGAACAGCTGAAGCATTTACTGCCACTGGAGTATGTTACCTGGAACATATAAATGACAGGCTGAGTTCAGGCAAGCCTAGGAAACAAGTAAGAGGCTGCAAAAAGCAAGGAAGAAGATAAGCAATGCTTGAACAACAAAGTAAATATGAAAAAGGCAGGAAAACAATATGGGAGCCTAGAAGGCAGAGAGGTTAAAACGCCCACAAAGTGCAGAGAGGAAAAAAAAAAGTCAGTTCAAAGGCCCACAAAATGCAGAGAGAAAAAAAAAGTCAGTTCAAATTAATATAAAACTAACAAAACATATGAGGAGCACCACAGACTCCTCTTAAAGACTTTCAAACAAGCCTTTAATCAACCAGTTTTGGTTGTTTTTTTTTTTTGGGTTTTTTTTTTTTTTAATTAACACTTGTTAATTGATCCATAGCTATTAAATGCTTGCAGTTTTCCCCATTAAGTCCCAGGGGCAGATGATTCAGTTACTAACAGCATAAAGACAGATAGAACCAACAATGTATTAATATAAGGCAAAACACACTGAAAATGGTGCCTTCAGTACATACAGAATATTTCCAAGGGTCCACACACAGAGCAACAGTCTAAACCAACCGCAGCAGTTGTGCTCTACTCCGGCCCTGAGGCTCGATGCCATACACAAATTCTGCTTTCACACAGGAGTGAGCCACCCCGGTTTCTTTCACTTTTACGTGGACTGACAAGCTTCATTTACTCTTTCCATTCATTTGTGCACACAATTAAAAAGCAGTTCAAGGCAACAGCCTCAGAGCTAAGTTGTTGCCAGTTTTTTCACTCGACTCCCCAAACTCGGGAGCTGGTAAGTGCTTCCAACCAGAAGAATGAGACTGAAACAAACAGGAACAGTTTCTGGATACACCCCGAGGTAGAAGGGCCTGATGTGCTGGTTATCTGCCAGAGCAGTTTTCCAGGTTGTAAACAGATCTTTGTTCCAGAACTTTAGACACATCTGACTAATCCTGCTGAAGACAGGCTGCCACCCACCCCTGCCACGACAGATTACGATGGCCTTAAGACACAAGACACATCCAAAACAGCACACATGAATATGCTGTTGGTCCTGCAAGGTAAGGACTGTGCTGGCACAAACAGCCTGTGCCTGAAGCAAAGCGAGGAGCCACGTGGTGCTGTGCTGCAGCCTGTGCTGAAACAGCAAGAGGATTCTTTGCATCCTGCTCCACGGTGCTACGGACGCGTCCGCAGTTACTGAAGCTTCTCCTTTCACAGCAATCGGCAAACGGGCTGAGCTAATGGAAGGGGGCTCTGACTGGAAATCAGATTTCTCAGTTACGGTATATTTTCTAAATTTAATTTTAGATGTATTTGGAGACGATGAATACACAGCTTATGAACAACAGTATTTTTCAACCATACATTTGCATGCAAACTACAAATGCTTAGATATTTATCAAATTAAAGAGATTTTTCAATGAGAAGATGCGGTAATTGAAAAAGATTTCTCTCCCTTGAGTGATTGATGCCGTTAGCCTCAAGGACTTTAAAATCGCATGCAAGACAGCCCCCACCCAAACCTCAGGATAACAGGGGCTGCTGATCTGTTCTCCAATTACAAAGTCACAGAACAGCAGCATACTGTACTGCAAGGGTTCAGACCGACTGACAGCATATAATCAGCTACATGTTTGGAGAGCATTTTTTACCTCAAAGCAGAAGTCTTGTCCAAGGATACTGCTGTGAAGTGGTTTGACAAAGACTTTTTCTTCTGACCCAAGATCCAGGGCCTCCACGGCACTGCCTGGGCTCAGTAAAGACTCATGGGAACGGGACTCTTTCAGCTTTGGCAATCCACGTGACCTGCAGGAGAAGAATGGGGAAAGGAAACATTATTTTTCTCACAATTACCGAAAGAGTTGGCAAGACCCCAGAGAAAGCTGCAACTTGTTGGTGTTTATTCAGAACAGCTTCTACAATTAGTCTGTAAACCTTATGAAAACAACATGAGGCCAGTAATCCCAGACTCCTAAGGAAATATCCACCTACACAAGCCCAGGAAGTCCATTCCCACTGACCTAGAAATTGTAGGTGCTGACCCATCAGTGAAAGAACAGCAAAACAAGAAGTTCAGAACTGAACTGCTGAAATGTCAAGAAACCCCATAAATAGGTTTGGATATATCACTGAAAATATTTACTGTCTAGATTACTTGATAAGTGTTATGTATTAACAGCAAAAAGCACACCAATCACTAAACCAATGCAGAATGATAGCTACTCTCATTAGAGCAGATGATCCCCCACAATACACCTGATTTTTCTTAACACACAAAGCCTTTACACTAAAGTCAAACACGTAAATTATTTCCCACTTCACAATGCTCAAGTCAGGTATCGACATTTAAATTTTGCATTTTCTTCTTCAGCAGCTTCTTCCAGTTTTAACAGTTTCCAATTTTTTTTGATGCCTCCATTCTGTCTTAACTTCCCCTCACTAACACATACCGCTTCTCTTTTTCAGTTGACTGGCCTGTAAATCCCTGAGCTCTATCAGAGCTGGCATCTCCCAAATACACAGTACCTTTTTATCAAGGCAGTCTTCTCTTTGCCCCCACCAGCTCTTGAATACTTCTTCAAGACATATCCCACCCTCCACTATACTGTAGCTTTTTGCAACCAACAGCAACATTGTAAAATGTGCCCTAACACTTTCTGTGTTTTCCCAACTGGATTTAATGCAACATTTGTGCTATGCAGTAGGGAGCTCTGCTGTCAAACAGCACTGTAAAACATGCTCAATTTACAGGTGACAGTGGCTTCACCTGTGCTCCTTCTAACTCCAAACTGACACCTGGACTACAAGCTTCTGCGATAAAGTCATATGATACTTTGGCACAACTAGCGTTTCTGCCTCAAAAGACAAACACTATGTGCACACACGTCTTATTTTTTCTCCAGCTGGAACTCAGTCAAAACATTCACAGATGACCAACAGGAAGAGCGCAGGAGGAAGAAGAGCACAGAGTCCCAGCTTAGCAGAAAACGAGCTGTTTACCTGGCAGGTCTAGATTTTTTAAGATATTGAAGCTCATGCTGTTCCCTATGCCTGTTCAGTGATCCATGGAAGTGTGTCCATAAGTATGGCTGCACATCCAGCAAGTGTGACTGAGCACAAAGAACAGATGTGAAAGTAGAAAGGCATCAGTTGTCTATACATTACAGAGAAAAGCAATGCTCTGCAACTATGCTTTCTCTCCTGTGTTTGTCCTTACAGTATTTCCTCTTGTATTTGATCCCCAGTATCAAGGCTCAGTATCAAATGGAAAACGTTTAAAGAATGTATTTATGGAGGTGTGAAAAGCACATCTACCTCTAACAGCTTCCTTAATTTTGAAAAATAAGTAGTTTTTATATACTTCCCTCATATATACAAAAAAATCCTCATATTCTGTAACCTTAGCAAAATCAAATTCCTCCTACCTTTGAGCAATCCTACAGGGAAAGGTGGGATGGGGGACACAACCCCAAAACATCTGTAAAAGGCATCTTCAGTATTTCTAAGGCTGCTTAACAAAAACTTGGGTATCATGAAGGAAACATGTAAAGCAACAAGCAGAGTTCATCTGACTGCTCTTTTGTACAAAACGAAATGCTGAAGGTATTCTAGTAGATTCATGTACGATAAGATTTATTAAACAGTAAGGGAGAACTTTGTTCCCATTTAATGTATTGAATGACCTAAGTGAAGACCCAAACCCCTTTCACCAGAGGGATATTACAAAGACACTGATTTCAAATGCAAAACAGTAGCACTGGTACAAATGCGTTGGCTGTACTGTGCATGCTTTGTTCTAACAGGTTACAGCAGCAGCTGTACCAACGCAAACCTAAAACCTCAGCCATGCATAATTGAACACTTGCTGCAGTTAAGGTAGGGCAAGTCTAAAATAAACACACCACAGTACACCACTTTAATATCATCTCTGCAAAATCCTCTCTAATTTCTCCTCTCAAGAAAGCACAGCTGAGGTCACTTGGCCTCTGTCCCTATCCCAAACTCTCAGCAATTCCAGTCCTAACAAAATACTTTGGTGGGTGATGCAGGGGGGCTGGCTGAGAGCCTGCAGCCAACTCCCGCCTTAGCTCCTTGTCAGAGAAGGGAAGCATGCAGTGGTCACGAAGAGGGGGAAGAGGAGGGAAAGAAAAATAATTACCAACTATAGGAGAAAGAAAAAGACATTTTACAAATCCCAGTTAAGTGGAGGCTGCACTCAGAGCAAGACAAATCAGGCACACCTACATGAAACAATCGTACAGCCACTTAGCAGAGCATCCCCAAATCATAGCGGTGCCACATGTCAACAGCCCTTCCTTTCAACTTCGTTCTCTGGGCTACATCTCAGACAATAAAACCTGCCGGGAGAGGAAGAAAGGCACAAAAATCCAGGAGGAGTTCTTCCTCAAGCCTTAGGTTACAAATTTCAGACGAGCATCACACCAGGCAGATACGCTGGGGCAAGAAGAAAAGTCACAGCTGCACCAGTAACGAATCTCTCTCCTCGTCGGCTGTGCTCCCAACCCAGCCCCGTGGGTGAGGCGAAGAGGCTCCCGGGTGCGTGTTGCCATGGCACGGCCTCCTGTAAGGAGATTAGGGGGTGCCGGGAGAGGCAGCAGGCGCAGGGAGGCTGCTCCGCAGACTTGGCAAAGGTCACCTTTCCAGAAAGAAAGAAGTCCCTCCTCTTCCTTTCCTACAACGAGTTTAATGAGACCCAGACAGTTAAAGACAACCAAAGAGCGGAGAGTGCAAGGCATCTTCCAGGAATGCCTCCGAACAGCCTTTGGGGCCAGGGTGAGGGCAGAGGCAGGTACACACAGCAATTGTACTCCATGCCTCCACATCCTGTCTTGAACGTTACATCTTCTAGTAGCATCTATTCCGCTTCATTGCTCTTCTAACTAGTTAGCTTTGAACATTTTGCTTTGTTGCAGATCACCTGGAGCATGGTTAGTTTTGTTGACTCAGGGTCCTGGGGCAGAGGAACGTCTATCTCTTCAGGCGATCCCATTAAGTTACTGTATTTAAAACAGCTCAATAAACTGATTAAGTGGCTTAGAATTGGCACTTTGTCTTCCACAAACACCACAGCAATGTCGTAAAGTTGTTGGTTAGATGCAACCACATGCATTTACAAACACAAGTACATGCATTTGTAAGCACCATGGTATGTATTTCATTTATTGATAGATCTGCAAAGCAAATCATTGACTTGTGCCTAAATCAGCAGTATCCCAATCAATATAGGCAATAATTATACAGAAATAATAGTTCACTGCTGCTTTAAAGCGTCATCCAATATTCTGAAGCTGTAAGTAACAATGAAAGAAAATTGCCTGCTGGCTTCCCTTCTGCATAGATGCCATTAACTTACTTCCCAATGTCCAGCAAAGGGGCTGGATTAGCAGGGTCTTTCCAGTATTAGGTAGGAAGCTACTGGTAAAATGAGTATTGCTTAGAGTCTCTGTTAAGAGAGAGGTAATCCCAGAGAAGCAGATTACTGTAAACAGGAAGATCGCACATGCAAAAGGTGGGGGAAGGGTTGTTTGTACAAATCTGTTTTTGTTAAACAGCTCCATTAACAACACAAATCCCATTTTAAATAACAATCAACCTCCAAGGATCAACTTTTTTCCTGCTGCTTTTTCTATCTACTACTGCACACAACAAAAAGATTGCAAAGGAACAACATAGGAGTTTAGAGCACATAGTTCCCAACAGCACCAAACAATTCTTACATAGGTATTTTCCATAATTTCTTTCCAGTAGGAAAAGCAGGTGGAGGAGAAGCATGTCAGGAAACATTTTAAACTTCTCACCTCTTTTCACATGCTTTGGAGTACCGGTCTTCAGAGCTGCACAATTTCCTTCTAAATCAGAGCACAGCCAATGCCCCAAACCACTGACCTGGCAGCAGCATGCAACTGCTACTGAGAAAGATCTCTTCAACAATACCATCTTGCGGGCCCAACCCCAAGCTGACCCTCTCTCCTTGCACACATAATTCAGTAATTTTCCACTACAGGAAGATCTCGGTTGTAAGCTGGGAACTAGAAACCTCTGGCTTTCAGTGGCTGTCCATGACACACAGCAGCCTATTAATCGACTTATATTATATTCTACTGTCTGTAAGGCATGTAGGATAAAGGGTTAAAATCCTAATTGCTCTGGTTATGAAGCTCTCCTGCTGATTTTGACCTATTTAAAAGCCAACCTACAAAGCACAAAGACTTTCAATTACTGAGCTTACCAGGGAGAGCACTATATTGCTTGGAAAACCAGGCTGTGGACATTGATAATCCAAAAGTTAAAAAGTAAATGTATAGAAACGAACTACCAAGGAACAGAATCCCATTTCCCTCACCAACAAAACGGTGTGAAGGCAAAGAATTCTGAAAAGAGTTTTTTGTTCAGCCCAAGCACCCACCTAAAGCCATGTCTCCACTGGCCTTACGCGAAACTGTATGTCTGCATGCCTCAAATAATTCCAGCACAATACCCATGTGTTTAGAGACACTCCCCGAGATCAGAAAGTTGAATTCAATACTTAGCCACTCGCAAAGTCACAGGAGAGAGCTTGGACTGTAATGCAGTGAACTTTCTGCTCAGCGCTGCTATTCGAAATCCCAGCCCTGCTGAACTGGACCCTAACGTCGGCAACATCATCTGCGATACAGGTGTGCTCTACCAGCGCCGCAGCATCAGGTTTCCCCCGTGCAAGTGTTCATTTTGTAGGCACCACACCCCGCTTCGTTTTCCAACTGCCAATTAGCCGAACATCCTATTACTTGGTCAACAATTGTACCAGTCTAACCAGTTTAATTATTAATATTTTTTTTAAAAACCAGAAACTTAGGGTAACTTATTTAGATGCAAGTTCTACTCAGCTGCAATTAAACACTGGCTTTTTCTGGGTAGATTGCTTTAGCCTTCCGTTGAGATTCTGGTCTTTTCTTGCAAGGCCCTACCCAAAGCCTCATTGTTTGAATCCCAGATTTGCAAAGTCCTTCCCTGCCTGCCTGCTCTCCCTACAGATCACAGCTTGTCTAACAGACACCTCATATGGTGCAACCGAACAGGCCGCTGAATTTCAGCGGTAGCATTCTCCTCGCTCTACTGTAACCATGGTCTCTGCTATTAACATTTCAAATTATTTTGTTTTGCTGGACCAGAGATGCTTAAGCAATTCAGTTTCATTTTACTGTTAAGTGATTTATAGGTGAATGCTACGTGGAGAAGCCCGGGGTTTGCAGAAAAGCATGAGCCATGAAGAAGTGTGTTTATAAAGGTGTCAAGTGAGCCTGCAGACAGGACAGAGAAGTCTACCCCAAAGGTGAAGGTTTGTGACAACAGGCTTAATGCTGAGATCTTTTGTTTTTCAGTGAAAACTGAACAACAAAACAGCTGCACGAGGATCGAAAAAACTGGTTGAAAGAAATACGTTCAGCAGACCAGAAGTGAGATGTCTCTCCGGAAACAAACCACTCCTCCCCTCTTTTTCCATACTCAGTATGCAGATAGAAACAGATAGGCTGAATGAATACAAGCTCTGAGTGAGTCAAGCTTAATAAGGCATTGTGTAACACAGATTTTTATCCTTACGTCTAAATCAGGATGAAAATCGCCCACCTTTTTTTGAAAACCATGATTAAATTAGAATAAACGAATACAAAAAAGACGGCAAGATCTGCTTCTATTATTTCTACAATCTGTGCTATTTTCATACTGCAAAGAAACCAGGAGGGAGGAGCGAGAACTTACCTAAAGTCGAAAAAGCTGTCATTTGAGCAGCGATACCGTTTCACCATGAACCCCAGAGCCATGGCTACCTGCTTCCCTGCAACCTGCCGGAGCCCATTCTGAGCAAGCACACAGCGGATCCTGTGCTCGTCTACGACTATCTGATAATGCCATAAAATGACTTTTAGTAAAGCAGGAGGATTCCCACGTGGCAGTAAATCCCAACAGGGCAAAACCCTCCCAGCTGTCCGCAGAGCTTTATTGCAGTCGCTGAGACCATATGCAGACAGCCTCAACCATCTTCGCTCCCTCACCATAAACGTAACTGAGGCAAGAACTGACAGTCCACTTGGAAATAGTCTCAAATTTCTGGCCGCAAACTGAAAATATTAATTTGGTCTCTCCTTTCAAATGTAATTTTCCTTAAGTCTTTTCTCATGCTTTTTTACATGTTTTATATATTACTGACACTGAGAAAATGTAAGAGACAAATGTGTGGGTTGGAGAGCTCAAAGAATGCAGTGGGAAACAAGCTAGAAAAGCTGTGAAAGATGATATGGTAACACGGTGCCAGATAGCCTCATGGCGAGAGCTGTTGATAACCTGCTGAGATGCTGTACTGGCCATACGTCTGAAGAGCTTCATTCACATCTGGCACGGGTCACAATGGAGCAGAGGCTAAGCGTTCTCACGTTAGTGCCTTGCAAAGACAAACCATGAGTTTTCAAGTAAAACAGACTGCCCAGCAAACAACCTGAACCTGGAATAATAGAAGTGATAACAGACTGAGAGGATGTGGATTCATACAGGACACCTGGGTGCTGACCCACAGTGGGCTCGTTTCTGGAGGAGCACTGCAGCTTTCTCCTCTCCCCATCCACTAACCCAGTCACACTGAAACTAAGTTTAAAAGCCAGAAAAAGTTGGTTGGCCAATTGCTTTCTGCTGAAACAGAAAATTTGGTTACGAAAAAATCTGCAACTTATCTCCATCACTCCTTCCTACAGCATTCCTGAATTCTTTCTATTTTAAATCAACTCTGAACAGACAGCATCCATCCTTTGTCACCACCTGGAATAGCAGCATGCAGCGTTACAGTATCCCAAATCTTGATGTGCACCAGGATAACTAATCTTCCTTACTCCAGAATTTTAAAGGTATTTATCTATAAACATCTCCTGTTTCTTAACAGGACCCAAACACCTAAAAGCATGAGAAAAGCAACATGACAGCAGCCTCTACTTCCTTCTAATACTTACAGGGTTTTAATTTATAAAGTGATACGATATTTTCTTTGAAGGCAGGGCTCTTGTATTTGTCAGAGCAAGAAAAGGTAGATGCTATCAGTCAACCTGGCCCTGAAAACCTGTATAACATCATGACATCACTTAGCATCACCTGCGTAAAATGGGAAAGGGCTGACTCACTGGGACAGAACAGGAAAGTTTTTAATGCAACACACTGAGACTCGTACAGAAAGCAGGGAGAGCAGAAGGTGAGAGAATGGCAATTCCCTCTCATGAATTAAGAATCAGCTGCTATGTGTTATCTTCTTTCACGCAGAAACAGTTTGTCCCTGATTTTTCCCATTAGAAAAATCCTAAACAACAACATAATTCTAAACACAAATCAAACTTTTTAGCCTCCTCATTCCTCCAGCCCATCTCCTCCCAGTATAATCTGTTTCTCATCTTCAGTGCTTCATTCCCACATGGTTTCCAAGTTGTTTTTCCTGCTATTCTACCCACCAACTGCATTCTTCAGGCACCCTTAGATACAGAGTGAAACATATGGGAGGGAAGGAAGAAATTATTGGCAAGTTTCGCTCTATAGTGGAACTGAATTTCCTTTATAGTTTTATTTGTAAAATACCATTAGAAAAGTAATATTTCTAACCATAAACTTTCAAAGTTGGCATATTCAGTTGGTGCACTGTCTGATTAGACCACAAAGAGAACTCCATTAAACCTTCAATCTTTCCAGCGAAAGATAACTACAAGGTTGAGTAGTGCTGTTAATTTCTTTTAGGAAAGAAAGCCTATCAGTGATTTGTGACTCTCACCTGCAGCACGAGGTTTCAACCAGCTTGAGGTGAGGCTCATGCTTTTGAATAGCAATACTCATTTGTGCAGATTCATCTCCAAATAAACTTCAGTTCAGCTTGCTTTCCACATAGCTTGGCTACTCTCATATGATCTCCCTTGCCTCCACACTGTGCCCTCTGTTCACTTCAGCACACATGCCTCTGAAAGGAGGAAGATCACACAGACTGACTATCAAAAATGCTTTGTTCTATTAGCAGGAAGCGACTGTATCAAGACACAAAACCCTCAAAATGCTGTCCCGTCTCCTGCCCTACAGATGCAAGATGCATTGCTATAAGGCTAGAATAGCAGGCCAAAAGAGGAGGGTGACTGGAACTAAAGTAGAGAGCAACCACCAGCTTGTCCCTCTCTAACATCCTGCACATCACTGGCTTGTCAGGGCTATGTCCCCCAGACCTCTACGTGGACTCTGCCACTGGAACATCTCAGTTCATTGCTCCTGGATCCTCCTTTTTAAATCCATGCCAAGGAGACTTGAGAGGACCAACAGAACAGACCAGCTATGCTGAATGCCGCCACCGCATGCACTGGATTGCTTCGCTTTGCAAGCAATCAGATAAAATCCACGTTTCATTCAGGTCTAATTGACAATTCATGCCCACACTGGCAGGGAGTAGAGGGGGATCCAGTCTTAATGAGAAGGTGGTTTTGCTGTGTATAAAATCATGTCTTAAACCAGAGTTGTAGGGATTAATTATAGCTAAATTTATTGGCTTTCCCAGAACGATAGCATTTCCCTTACACTGCAAAAGGAAGTTATCATCAGTCGACATTCACCATGAGTACCAAGTTAAGAAAAGACAAATACATTATTTATGGCAAAGACGTTTGCATTCCAAAACTTCAAGCAAAGCTGGTTACAAACAATGGTAAATATAACAGGTACTTTATCATATGGTGGCATTATTTAACGTGCTTAAGCTCACTGAGTTGCTTTTTATAGCCATGTTGCAACTCTGTGAAAATAGGGATTTATAACAAAACTTGACTCAAAACAGACTGGCTGGACATTACTATGACTATAGGAGCAACATCATCCACATTGTTAATCATATTTGGCAAGCAGCAGTCTTTTCTGTAACTCCTGAAGTAAACAAGACCTCTAACATCCAAAGCCATGCTATCTCCATGATTTTATGATGCTGCATTTCAGATGGAGAAGATAGCACCATTGATTGAAGCAGCACAGCATGAAAGATAGAACTAATGAATTCAAGTCAGCTAAAGGAGAAGCGAAAATGCACTAAACAATGTAAAATCACGGAAGCCTGCCGTGGCCTTAAGTACAGGGCAACCTATTTTTCACTCAGTCTAGTCCTCCTGCTGGGCTACTGCGGAATGTAACAGAGAGCAATGTTTAATGAAAACAACCAAGAGACTTTACAAACAGTTAAGAAAAACTGTGTGTATGAGTTTTGCCTGCCTCATACACAATCCGTTCCCAGCCTGAATTGCCAGCCAGAAACTAAACAAGCAAGAATATAACAAATGGAGCACTAAGGTAGTCAGAAGTTACTGAGTTTTCCAGTCTTCTGAAAAACACACTCTCTGTTCATTGTAGTAACACTGCAGTAACTATACAATCGACTGACATTGGCAAGGATTCTTAATGTGCCTGAACCGCACCGTACGTCTCTGTACTTTGCCAGTGCTAGCTGAACTGATCTGCTTGCACCAGCATAATCCCTCATACTGGCCACTGCAATGATCTGTAGGTAAGTATTGCACGCATCAAGACAAGTTTCTTTAGAGCTGATCAATCCAATGGTTTGGTATCATGAAATTTAAAGTCTGCAGCTTATTTGAAACAGATGCAGAAAAAGGTATTTGAGTCTATATGTTTATCCTGAACTCTTCATCAGCTGTTAAGAGCAGTAAAAGTTTTCAGTCCTGTGTCAGCGGTACATTGTATACTAAGTAACTTCTAACAAACTAGAGTCAGCCCCAAAACCACCCATCTGCCAGTTTAACAATAAATCTCCCTTCTTGCTCTCATTCTGTGAGCGCATGTGTATGCTGCATGTGGATTTTGTGAAGTGCCTCTGAATGAGGAGAGATTGTTTTGGGAGATGCATTGAACCTTACCTGTCATCAGCATTGCGGAGAGATGGGAGACGGAAACTTGTGTTCCTGTCCAGCTTTGACTGACTCTTTGTCCTCTTGATGGACCCCTTCAGGCGTTTACTGAAGAAGCCCTAAAACAAGAAGTTGCAGAAGTGAAACAGGGAAACTGATGCCAGTAATAAATCAATCAATACACTGTCACTGAGTCCAAACTCAGCAGTGATTCCCACTGACAGCGATTACAGAACGTGCTGTATTTGGATTCCTCTGAGCAGGAAGAAAGGCAGGGCTAGATTGTCAATGACAGTTCCAGTATGTGATAGCTTCAAATTGCAATAATTAGCACTACTCACACTACAGGTGCACTTCAATGAATTCCAATTAATACAAGAGACCCCAAACCCCACAATTATCATTTAATAAGGAGTAGTCTTAGACATCAGTATTTATTCCTATCTCCCCTTTACACGCCATGAAAATTTTAAAAGCTTTCACATACTAGTGACTTCAGGTGTCAGTCCTGGTACTGCTTTAATGCAAAACTCAACTCAGAAAAAGCTACCTGTGATCTAAAAATAGTTCATCTTCGAGAAATCTGTCTTCTGAGCTACAATTGTTCACTAAACAATCACAGACCAAAGACACACTAGTTGGAGGAGCCTTGGGGGATCATCTAGCCTGCCTCCTGCTCGATGTGGGTGTACTGCCAACACTAGGTCAGCCTAACTCTGACTTTATCTAGCTAAGTCTCGAACACCTCTGGTGATGGAGATTTTACCACCTCTCTGGGCAACTCAGTCCAGTGCTGCATTACCCTTCCAGTGAGAAAAATTTTCCTTGTGTTCAACAAAAACCTCCCAAGCAGCAGTGTGCAGCTGCTGCCTCATTATAGCATCTGCCACTATGGGGAAAAGTTTGGCTCAATCATCTTTGTAATTCCCCTCTCTGTTGCAGCAGGCTGCCTTCTATCACCCCCCTTAACCTTTCCTTTCCCAGATAAACAAGACCTCAGCCTCTCCTCATAGTTCTTTCCTTGCAGATATCATCAAGAGCTACTGCTGTATTACCAGTAGTGTAACATGAGTACATCTGACCACTGATATACAAAGGGGTGTGTGCATCTGTACACGTGAGGAAATCACAGAATATTTCAACATCTGCACATTTGATTTTTCTCCTATAGCCCTTTAAATTACTTTGAGCATAATATATACTTTAAATAAACCATATTGTGTCAAAGTATTTCCAGGGCTTGCAGACATACATGCACACACATTCTACTGCATGATCAAATCCAGTAGAATTAAGCAACATTTTACTGGCCAAATCTCTTCTGCTCCTTCACAGAACTGCTGTACAGAGCCACCATACCCTGTGCACTGCTGCCGGGAGATTTACCAAATGCATGTGAGTGAAACCATGTTTGTTAAGAACTTTATAGGGCGGTTATAGGTTGGTAGAATTTGCTCAAAGTGAATGTTCTTTTGGTG
Organism: Scopus umbretta; assembly: GCA_013400535.1. Lineage (NCBI taxonomy): Eukaryota > Metazoa > Chordata > Aves > Pelecaniformes > Scopidae > Scopus > Scopus umbretta. Next base: position 93,868 of record VZTL01008175.1, read on the forward strand.
TGGATTGAACCAGCAGATCTACAGCCTTACTTTAGTAAAGGTCTAGTGACAGTGACAGCCAGCTAGGGACAGCCCTCTCTCTCATCATCCAAGTTTTGCTAGGATAGAAGTTGAGTACAGCTAATTTTGAACAGAGTTGCAAGGCAAGCCTCTACAAGCTGCATTTGGGACAAGTAACAGATGTTGCCCACAGCTGCATCCTGTAGTACAGAAATCAGCAAATTGGAGGCAAACAAGGTCTCCTGTTCTTCCCTGTGCAGAACACTGACAAAGCAAGAGTGGTTTATTGGCTCCAGGTGACTCAGCCAGGCTGAAGTATATGACTTGTTCATCTCTCACACTCATAAGAATTAGGCCATCACAAGAAAAAGATTACTTTATCTGAAATCTTTTAGTCTGAAAAATCTCACATCTCTTTCACCTCTTCAGGAAGAAAATGAGGTTTATCTACAATTGGACAGGGTGCTGCATAATTGCATGTAGGCTCCCTTTCCCACAAAAGGTTGGACCAGGTGATCTTTTGAGGTCCCTTCCAACCTGGGCAGCTGTATGATTGTACAGTATTCAAAGAAGAGGGCTATTACCCTTTTCTCATCAGTGGATCCCAGGTTAATTGTTGGAAAAGTTGCTTCCAAACAGCAAAACCTGCATTTGGTCAGGTTCAAGACATACACTGCAAGCATCTCTAAGCCAATTTTCCAGTCTCATATTTGCCTTTACCTTCCCATACTCTCAGTGCTCCTTTTGAAACAAAATGTATCTTCTTCCCTTTAAGCAAACATACCCTTCAACCCCACTCTACCTTTCCTCATTCTGTTATTCTTGGTCCCTTTACATTCAGTTGGTCCCTCCTCTTCCACACAATTCAGTCCTGTATCCTAACCCTTCTCGAAACCACACAATTCCCTTCTCCGTACACACTGGTAGGTGGGTTATCTCTCTCCTCACACTCATTCTCACTCTGCTTCTTTTGAACGACCAAGTGAGTCCTACTCAGTTGTCAAGTGTAAAAAAAAATCCCACCAAGTCCACAGTTCCCCATGACATCTTCAGCAACTACAGGAATATGGCCTGTCTCCACTCTTCCATTGAGATTTGGATGGTGATGTATTACTGAAAGCCTACCCATACCTGATGCTGCCTGTAGGATCTTTCCGCACATGCAGATCGTCCTCTCCCAAATACTTGTTTTGGAAACAACCTGCTCACACACACACCAGAGCCCAATATGCGCCTGGCCACAGGCAGCACAAAGAAATTAGGATGCCCTGTGGGATGGTGCTGCAAGGGACAAAGGAAGAAGGAATCTGTTTTCTGCATCTGAAGGGAGTGCTACACTTAAGGCTGTCCTTCAATTTCTGAGGCTTGCCAGCCAGCAGGTTCCTCAGGGGTGAAAGCTGCTATATTCTCCAGAAATAGGAATTAAAGCAGAAAAGAAAAGGCATGATATTTAGATACTACAACAACAACAAAAAAAAACCCCAAAAACAAAAACCCAAACCAAACCACAACCAACTCATAAATCTACATTGCGTGCTGGGGAAAAAGGTACTGTCAAAAGGGAAGGAGTGTTTTTAGCTGTGTGTGTCACTCAAACTCTACCCATGTTCCTGCTGTTCCTGTTCTTGGTCCTGGCACTGAAAAAGTGCCTTTGAAAAAAAACCCGTAATCAATATATGCTCTTGGGCTTCTCTTGGGGCTATTGCTGGAATTCAAGTAGAGGATGTATAGCACTTTCAAAGGCACTTTCATATATTCTGACCTCTCAGCATAAAAGGTAACAAACCCAACTACAGGGATTTAGATCTGGTGGACCCTGGCTTCATTCCAGTACCTCTCAGGCTACTCAGATTGCAAACATGAAATAACATGTTCGTCTCCCCTTAAGGGCAAATAAGACAAAGCTGACCCAATTCAGCAGGGATCCAAAAGTATTTATATCGAATCATTCCAAATCCCACTCAGAGAGGGACCGTGAATATTCATTTTTGTGTGCATGCATAATTTTAAATTGGCATTGCTTTAACATTAGTGAAACATGTTCTTGGTTTGATTGAACATAATCTATCCTCTAATGAAATAAATATGCTGTCTGGCGTTGAATAAGGCTATCCAGAGTTGGCTACACCAAAAACAAACAAAAAAGGGTAAGAACATACTTAAGGAC
>VZTL01008190.1:0-13838 GCA_013400535.1 Scopus umbretta
AAAAGGTGTTTGGGACTAGATTCAATAAAACTAGATTCAAAGAAATGCGTGAGGCACATGTTTAAGAGATGGCTTTTGCAAAGACAGGAAATTCGTTTTCCTGAAGCGTGATGTGAATTTTTTACTCATTGTTTCCTCCTACTTTTTCCCATAATTAATGTATTTAATTATATAATTATTTGTACAGAATTCAAAAAACTTTTCCACTGGAACTTTCTATCGCATGAAAATTTACTCAGTCTAGATAACGAGAACAGTGGATTAAAATGTCAACACCCATTTGTTTATGGCAATCTCAACAGGAATCGTGAGTGCTGTCAATGTGGGAACTTCCTTTCACTGATGTAAAAGCTGAAGCCTCCAGGTCTGACAGAAAAGCTACAATATAGTTGTTTTTTTCCCCCTAATGCTCAGGGGCAGTCTCATAAGAGCTATATCCTTTACAATATATACATAGCAGAAAAGCAAAGCTTGAACTGCAAGACTGTCAATTAAATATCTAAGGAAACTAATAGAGGCAATGCTCCCATCCAGATCACTAAGGTGATTTTCAGGTTGCTTTCCCTTAAAACGGATTTTGTTTCTTACACCCTATTTTCCTGCTTTCCTGCCTGTAAAACAGTCTATTATGCTTTGGCCACCTTTCAGGCTATAGTGTTTAAAAGACAGTATTTCTGAAGAAAACAGAAGCGTGAGCGATGAGGGCTAAGGCAGCATTTCAGATGGAGAGTTGCGATCGATGCAATGGTAGCATTAACTTCAGCAAGGCTAGGGTTGCACTCCTGACGTCCTAGGAAAGAGTGATGTCTGGCAACGAGACGTGAATCGAAAGCAGAACATCGGTGGTATTCGAAAATACTTCTAGTATCTCGCCGTATGAAGGAATTCATAGTGGCAAACACAGGCACCAGCAACAGTGAGGAAATCTACCGGGACTTCTATTCATTTTCACAACGCACTCAAAGCACTTCCAAAAAGTCTGCAATATCTGATCTGTTCTGGGAATGTTTAACAGCGTCCATTCTCAGATCCCTGGCAGAAGTAGGGACTAGTAGGTTCGCGTGGCAATCCCACACGCCAACAAAGTGGTAAGGTATGCACATAGGAAAAAAAAAAAAAAAAAACCAAAACCAACCACGAGTCTTGTAGGGATCTTTACTGGTTTATTCTTGCTTAATACGTCTGCAACCGCTGCGCTGAGTTACAAAGGACACAGAAAACGGTTCAGTCCAAAGCAAAGTTTCTCAGCGCTGCAGACGCTGGGTTGTGCTCTCCCGTTACGCGTCCCTTTGGACGTAATGGACCGGACCATGCATGCGTAAGTTTACTGAAAAGCCGGCTCCGCAGCAGCCGGCAGCTCTGCAGTCAGCTGACGCGCAGCTCCTGAGGTGCCGCCGTGCGAAGGAGCAAGAGGCCAGGCGGGAAAAGCAAGCCGGCAAAGCGCGGGCGGCAGAAGCAGCAAACAAAAGCTGGTGGCCTTCAGCAGCAGGCCCGAGCAGCTCTGTCCGTCCCCGCTGCTGCCGGCGGGCAGGCGGCTGCAAAGTAGCACGGAGCTCTTGAGCAAGCAGGGCGCTTTTTGACACAGCCGTCCCTCTCCCAGCCTGCGCCTTCACCCGGGCGCCCGGCGAGCGCTCCCTGTCACGGAGGGATTTTTAGCAGCTGCCCGATCCCGATCCCTAGAGAAGAGAGAGAAAATACAGCACCAGCAGCTGTGGCTCCCGGAGCGGCAATGTGAAAGCAAACCGTTTAAGAACCAAAATAAACCTCATTCATTCACAAGGTAGACGTGCCCGGCTGAACACTTTACAGCAGCCCGCACCCGTGTGCTGGAGGAACGTCTCCGTTTCGTCCCGTTCCGAAAGGACTTGCAGCCTTGTGGGAGCCCCTCTCCTTTCGGCGCCGTGAAGCACGGCCGGCGGCTGCCCGGCTCCGCGCCCGCCAGCCCCCGGCAGGGATGCGGTCCCGCCGCGGCGGCGTTTTGCAACACGGGCTCCCCGGTGCGAGCGTGAAAAGCGGCCAGACTCCCTCTGCCTGTATTTTTTATTTATTTTTGGGGTTGTTTTTTTTTTTTTTTTTTTTCTTTTTTTGAATGCCTGCCACCGCTTGTCCGGTGAGCTGCTGCGTATTGCGGACTGATTAATGAAAAACCCGTGGAGGTGGGGAAAAGAGCGAGCGCAGGGCGGTGTTTAGCCCGGACCAACTCTTGCTGCCGGCTACCTGTTGAGGTGGGTTTACGCAGGCGCTTCGTTATTTCTGCCTTTCCAAGAGAGTTTCTTTCAGCCGAGCTGGACCTGCCTAGCGCCGCTCCAGCCGCGCTGGAAGCCGCCGCTTCTGAGCCTCCCTAGTGAGCGAAGGCAAAAAGCAGAGAGAAGTTTCCTGAGGTGAGGGCCGGGGCCCGCCGGCTCCGCTCCGCTCCGCTCCGCTCCGCTCCGCGCCCGGCCCGCGGCCCGCTCCGCGCTCCGGCTGCCGCCCCGGGTTCCCGCCGAGCAGCCCTGCGGAGGCGATTGCAAGCTACGCCGGGGGAGGAAAAAAGTGGGAGAAAAATNGCTGCCACCCGGTGTGCAAGGGGGAGGATGGAGCCAGGGGAGCCCGCAGCAGCACCCCTCAACCAGTCCCAAGCTGGGGCAGAGCTGCCCCGCAGGGAGTTCAACCTCTCCGGGCTGCCGGAGGCAGAGGGGAAGCCCCTCTTTGGCATCGGCATCGAGAACTTCATCACCTTGATTGTCTTCGGCTTGATCTTCACCCTGGGGGTGCTGGGCAACTCGCTGGTGATCACGGTGCTGGCGAGGAGCAAGCCAGGCAAGCGCCGCAGCACCACCAACATCTTTATCCTCAACTTGAGCATTGCCGACCTGGCCTACCTGCTCTTCTGCATCCCCTTCCAGTCCACGGTCTACGTGCTCCCCACCTGGGTGCTGGGCGCCTTCATCTGCAAGTTCATCCACTACTTCTTCACCGTCTCCATGCTGGTGAGCATCTTCACGCTCTCAGCCATGTCGGTGGACCGCTATGTGGCCATCGTGCACTCCCGACGCGCCTCGGCCTTGCGTGTGTCCCGCAACGCGCTGCTGGGCGTGGGGCTCATCTGGGCGCTTTCCTTCGCCATGGCCTCACCAGTGGCTCACCACCAGCGCCTCTTCCACCGTGACGCCAGCAACCAGACCTTTTGCTGGGAGCACTGGCCCAACCCACGCCACAAGAAGGTCTACGTGGTTTGCACGTTTGTCTTTGGCTATCTGCTCCCACTGCTGCTCATCTCCTTCTGCTATGCCAAGGTGGGGCAAAGTGGGTAGTGGCGAAGGGCGCGTAAAAGGGATGGGGGGACAATGGTGGTGGGTGTCCCTGAGCTGTGGGGACATCTCTGGGCACGTGGAGGGACATGGCACTGTCGGGAGGCAAGAAGTCAGGGGTGAATTTATGGCGCAAAGGGGGAGGGCAAGTTTTATAGCTGACTGAGGGGGACGTGTGCGTGTGCGGCACAGAAAGGTCAGGGCAGGGGTTGCTTGCTTGGGGCGGGGAGGGGAGTTTCTTCAGGCAGTTACTGGGGTCCTCTCTGCCAGATTGCCTTGTTGCAAAATGCTAAGAAGCCCCAGTGCTCTCCTGCTTTCTGTCAACACGTCTCCTATTTTCTTGCAGTGCTGTATGAGGAGTTTAACTCAAAGTACAACAAAGGAACAAGTTGTTCGGGCTTCAGATGAAGCATTGTCATTCTTTAAAATGCAGTGCACTTAAAAATGACACAAATCTACCAGTTTGGTCTGATCCAGTTAACACGTTAAGAGCAAAAGTTGCATGATGCTGCCTGGTCCCTGTGAGCCCTGGCCTGCCCCAGATGAAGTGGATGGGAGTTTTACCTCTGACTTCAGCAAGGGCAGGCGGTGCTAGGGAGCAGTGCATGATAGGACCCGGGTAGGAAAAAGCAGTAATAAGGGTGCCTGAATACCGGTACTTATGGATTTTTCTGCTCAGGCAAACTGTCACATTTTTCTGTGAATATTAATTGCAGCCTTCAGCGTAGGGTCCACCGCTTGCTGCTGGACAGGATCTGGAGCACCAGCTGCTACCTGCAGAGTTGGGCAGAGATCCTCCTGTTACTGTGCCAGCAACCTTCTGTGGCAGGATTTCTCCTTAGGCAGTAATTTACATTTGAGAGGATAAGTCTGCTCTTGCAAATAAGGACTGCTTAAGTGTGGAGAAGTCAGTTCTTTAATTGGCAAGTTAAACAGATGTAATTGATGTATTCAATTTGAACAAATAATTTTATGTTCTGTTCAGTTTTATATGTATTATATCAACTTAATTGTGGTGTGCAAACTAAGGATAGAATGGCATCCAACTCTGCTAAAACTGAGTTATGCAGAACTCAAAGGACAACATTTCGAAATTACTCTTCGTAATGAAACAAGTTGGACCTGGCAAATGAAGAAGAAATACACGTTTTCATACATAAACTGAATTCTGTTTTCCCTGGGTGAATACCCTGGTATGTCATCTACAGCAGTAAATATAACTGAGCTGTCGGAGGGATGAAACTTGCTGTAGCCATAGATCACCAGAGTTTTAAGAAAATATTACATATTTCAAGGGAGACTGTTACAAAATGTGTGCAGAGGGAGCCTTTCAGCTATTAAGAATTCTTACTTCTATTTCTCAAAGCCAAAGCATCTTCAGTTTCAGCATAACATACCAGCCTTCAAAGCCTAATTATATCACAGAAGATCGAAAACAAGTCTTTTAAGATTATAACAGTCGTGCATAGTATAGTGGGGGAAAAAAAGGAAATACGCTTAAACAAAATACAAGCATAGTAAGTATAGCACACCATGTCGTTACAAAGCACCACTACAAAAGTCGATATCTCCATATTAGTATGAATATGTAGTTTAAAAAAACCCAACAAAACCAAACAACAAAACAGCTCTATGTAAAATACATGCCCAGAACAAGTCAGTATCATCAAGGCCACTCAAAGCTACAACTAAAATCTTGTGCTTAAATGATTGCCAAGGCTAGGATCTCACCCTTGCTTGGTGATGTGTTTTGGGCCTGTATGTACGATCCTGCTTGCTGTGGTGTCAGGCTGGAGGACCCACCCTAAAGGGATGAGTTCTAGGAGACATCTAGGAGATATGTGGTATTCCTATCAGTGTCAGTGAAGCTGAAAAACGCCGTGCCTTGTAGAAGGCTATTTGAGGCATTTGTACAGCATCGGGACTCATTCCTGCCCTCATTAGGAGCCACTGGCAAATCTCCAGCTGCAACATTTTGGCACGTGGGGCAGAGTGAGGAGGAATTAAGGATTATAGGAAGTGAAAATCAGAGCTGAAGTTTCAGATTTGTCAAAGCCATTGCTACTCTCACAGGTCTCCAGCAGAGTGGTCACTGCGAGCTTTTACTGCTGTCACCATAGTACTATGAAGTACACCAAGTGTTTTGGCTTCTGAATGCACACAGGGTTAGAGGACCGCTACTGTGTAATAGCCTCAGAAGTATTATAAAAATAAATGCATTAGTTTCTTACGGACTTCACTGGTTTTCATGAACTGTGGGCCAGCTAAATAACACAATCTTCTGATACAGTAGATTAAGTCAAAGGAGACTCATTTCTCGATTTGAATATATTGCCTTTGCCAGGCTCCTTGAAGGCAGTTCTGTTTCTCTTATAAGCAAATTGCAATTGAACTTCCAGTTTTGAAAGTCTCATTTTTCAGGCACTCTAATAGGCAGCTGAGTTCTTTCTCTCTCTCTCTCTTAAATTATGTTCGTTAGGGGAGATACGTGTTTTCCCCAGTGGACAGCAAGAATGTTACAACCTATGGAAATGCTGAAATAGTGCTAGATATTTGGAAATAGTGTCCTCCCACAAAATCAGAACTGGAAATCTCACGTGTTGTGCTCTTACGGCAGAGATCGTGTTCTGTGTCGTGTGTGCACAGCTACCTGTTTCCTCTCTCCCACAAGTAACGTTGGGTCAGTTTCAACCAAATTTGATAGAGGAGTGAAAATATCAGAAGGAATGGTATTTCCCTAGATTTGTGAAAATAGGAGTGAATGAAGAAGGTAGAGAGTCTCCATCTTCTCTCTCCTTTAAGGAGTCAGACAAGCCATAGGGGGAAGAGGTATTATGTAGCTTCTGCTTATGGAGGAGACATGTCTTTTTGGGGACACACAACCAAGAAATGACAAATCCATAAGAAATCAGCTTTGTTGGCTCACAGAACTATGCTTGCAAGGAGCTTACTACTCCAGCCAGAGGAGCAGTGAATATATAGTTATTAGTTGAGTTACAGTGCTACATACTTCTAGACAGTCTGTATTCTTATTTTTTATTGCTGATCATGTTATTTATGGTGGGTTGTTATAACTCAGTTTTTGCATGTGTTTTATAACATCGCTACAATGTTTGCTCACTAATGTGTTCTTAAAGGGCAAAGTGATAAGCGATTCCCAGTGAGCTTCTAGCAATTGACATCTGCCAGGGTAGTGCAACGTGACGGTTGGTTTTGGGTGCCTCTGCTTTTCCGTGCCCAATTATGAGGCTTCAGTCCTTGAAAGTCAGGCCTCCTTCAAACAAACCTTTAGGCTGGACACCTAAAATCATTAGCAAACTTTTCCTTTTATAGATATATAATGTTAAAAGCTTTTTTTTAAAAAAAAAAATTTCTTGCTAAAAGCTTTTTTTAAAAAAATATTTCTTGCCTTAAGAATGTTTCCATTATTATCTGTCATTCTGAACATGCTGAATTCGTGGAAGACATATATGATTTATAGACTTGGTTAAAAATAAGCCATGAAAAGTAGGAACCTCAACATAAAATACAAGCTTATGTGGTTCTTGGCTTAAGATACTGTATCTTAAATTTTGCTGAGCAGCAAAGGAAAACTTTGTTAAACTACACCGAAGAGAAAAAATAAAGGGTATTATACATTAGCAACACACTATTAAATAAAAGAGGGTGAAGGGTCTGTTGTAGCAATAGAAGTAGCAGCATTACTTTAAAAAAATGCATTGCAGGCAATGGCACTCAAATTTAAATCAGGTTCATACTATACAATATGGTTCAGAATGTAATGCTTGCATGATGGCTCTACTAAACAAGCAGTTCATTCTTATTAGATAATCACCTTGGGCAGGCTTTCCTGCTGCATGATTTCCAATGGCTGATAATGAAAGTGTAGTCTGTGGAATGATTATATACAGCCAGACAGGAAATATGCTTTGCAACAAATGCAGACTATAAACTTTTATATTGTTTGGTAGATCTATATGAATAGGCACAGATAGTTTAAGCTATTTTCTTCTCTCTCCCTTACTGGAAAAATCCCTTTTTCAACTTGATTTGGTCGTAGTCCCTCAGCCTGGGCTCTCAAACCATCTGGAGGTAGTCCCTGAAATAACTGAAAAAAAATAAAAGAAAAAATTAAGAAAGGGACAGTCTTTAGGCAAAGTCTAGGGCCTCCCAAATGCCATCAGTGGTAGTTGTGGCGGTACAGCCTAGACCAGCCTCGACCTTCTTATACGTCTGTGACCCTACAAGTCTCCTTACACCCTCTTTCGTAAGAGCAAAACTTTCTTCCCACAGCACCCCACACTCATCTCCAGAAAAAAAGGAAAGCCGTTCTTTCCCCAAGAGCCAAATACGCTCTCTGATCAACAGGTACATGAAGGCTGGAGTTAGAAAAGTTTCATGTGAAGAGTCAATTTTTCCACAGCGCTGAATTTTTGAAAAATGTAACACTTTACTGGAAATGGTTGTGACCTATTTTTTAGCAAGGTATTTCATTCCTTGAGTTAAAAATGTATGTGTAAATTTATTAGTGGATATTTTGAAAGACCTTCCTTAGAGAAGTAACCTGAGACAAAATGAGAGGCACATAAGGAATTATTATTCATTCAGGTGAAGTGACAGTGGCTGCTAGAGGAACAATTGATTATTCATTGGCCCAGAGAAGAGATAATTTGAACAGGGCATTGAGGAGATTTGCCTTGTAGTGTTTGTGCATAAACATGGCTTTTAATATCCCTCCATGGCCTTCTGTATAGGTCTCTGAATGCTGTTCCACCGCTGTTGATAAGTAATTAAATTCTGCCTATTTCTCCTGCTGCTGGTTTGCATACCATCTGGTACGCTACTACATAAAGCCAGCATGTTTTCACTGCAGAGACTTATTTTATGAGATATGTATATAATCTGAAAGAGGGGAAGTTGGGAAGGCTTCATTGGAAGGTTACCACCTAATCTTGAACACCTTTCCCCCCACGCCCCCAACGTTAACAGCTTTGCCTACTGCATCTTTTACTGGACTGGAGAGAGATGCAATGCAAAGATTTGTGGTGAAAGTTTCAGAAATAAAGAAGAAAATGTTTGTAACTTTAAAAGAAGATTTTGCAGTTCGGATTTCTGGGAAAAGTTTATCTGACTTTAGTTTTGGGCTGTGAGGGAAAATCACAGTACAGTACAGTCTCTGGATGGCAGGTGATGGAATTTGCAAAGGTCCAGTAGAAACAGCCCATCATTGTAAGTTATGTGAAAGGGGTACGACAGGTGAAGCAGCAGTGGTGGGAAGTGAACTTCACTGTATTTCTCCCATGCTCTTTTTTGTTTTTACATTCTTCACCCATGGACTAAGCAATTCAGCTGTCTTGTAAACGGTGCCGGCAGGTGAGTAAAGAATGTATGAGCCAGAGGATCGTCTCCCTGGTATTCTGCTGGACCTCAGGGGCTCTTCTGTCCTTTCCTTCTGGTCGCTTCATCCTGGAGAAGGAAGAAGGGCTGAAGCCAAAACCAGACCTTCTCAGAGAAAACACATTTATTTTTCTCCTGCCTTTCCTGAGCTCAGGTTAGCCTTGGTAGTGACCTGGCTCGTGTTTCAGAATACAGAGAGAATGCGGCGCTGAGTCTTTCACACACAAACATGTTTGTGCACAAATAAGCACAAATGAACTGCGCTTGCAATGTTAAGTGGTGGCAAGAAATTTTTATTTTTATTGTTGTGGTTCACTGGTAGCGAAGAGTAGATACTTAAAAAGTGGAATCCTCTGATAAGCTATGGTCATTCACAAATACCATCTTACTTCTTTTAATTCATTATGTATGTTTCTAAGACTTAAATGCCAGAGTGGGATCAAGTCTATAGGTCATCTTGTCTGGTGTCTGTCCTGGTAGTGGTTAGCCATGCATCCCAAAGAAAACAGAGAAAATGTCACCAGATGCTATAAGAAAATTTGAATTTATACCCTTTTCCCCACCTCAAGAAGTCTCCTTATAAGCCCTCAAATTTAGTGTTATATTCCTTAAAAAATCCTTTTAATGCTGGATGATCTTACCTATTAATTCTGGATGATCTTACCTATTAAACTGTTCTCAGTTTGTCTTAGAGCGATGTAAAGTGCAACCTAACATCATCATCAGCATCATTATCATCATCATCTAACTGAGCTCTGCATTCTGACACTCTCGCTAAAAATTCCTTTTACCATATTTTAATTAAACCCTTGAGTTTAATTAAGCATCTCCTTTTTTTAATTCTGTATGGTTTACAACTTGTTAAACACATTCAGCTGAAAAGCATATTCCCTGCCCCTCATGACTACAAATCATGCCATATGAATATATTAGATTCAGTTAATAATGACTGCAGATAAAAGTAGGGCATGCACCTCTGTGCATCCACTATCCAAAATCTCACGTGTAAATCATTACGTTAAAATTTGGACCCTACTCTTGGATGATAAGCCTTTTCGAAAGTTATTTTTTAAAATTACTTGTGAAAGGTACGTGACAAGTATCATCAAATTGTTGATAAAGGTCATGCCTCACGTGAGACACATTTTGGTCTAAATTATTTTTGAAAGCCTAGGCTTCTTTTGAAGATCAAATAGCGCCATCATCCTGATTATATTAACCGAACATCCGTCTGAAGAAAGCAAATTATGCAGGTGACTCAGAGAAGCTCTGACTCAAAACATACACTTTTTATGTTACAGGCAGTAAAGGTCATTCTAAATTAACAAGCATTGGCATTTTTATGGAAGAAGAATGATTGCTAATTCTAGGTGCATGATAGGTTTCCGTTTGTTGCCTTCTTCATTCATAATATCTATTTGTTATGTAATGCATCTGAATTTTTATACAAGAATTCAGTCGTGGTCTGCTTCATATTTGTTGGTGCACACAGGTGCAGCTATGTAATTCCTTTGGATTTTATACTGTGCACTTTTGAAATGTGTAAATTGGATCAGCAATGTTTGTAAGCGACTCATGCAGTACTGGAGAGCATACTCTAAAATATATGGGTTGGAATCTTAGAAAATGGTGAAATACAAGATGCAAATTAATCTTTTCAGGTTCTTAATCATCTGCATAAAAAGTTGAGAAACATGTCAAAGAAGTCAGAAGCGTCCAAGAAAAAGGTAGATTGCTTTCATTACCAATATCTATTTGTTAATATTTTAGTTTTCTGGATAAACTAATTTGGTATTATATTCCCTGTTGCCAAAGGTGTAACGGAGAGAAGGAATTGAAATGAAGTATTTAATGACGTATTCGGTGTCTCTCTCAGCTTAGCAGGATTGGAATCTTTTCTGATCTGAGTTTCCCCTCGCAGCACGTCAAGCCATTACCTGAGATTCCCATATTTGGAGCTTTAGAACATCTGAAATTTAGACATGGAGACACAACCTGTCTCTAATATTAAATTTTTTTTTTGCCTCACAGGCATTTTTCCCTAACTTGTAAATTTTTTTTCTTTGTTTTATTTTTTAACTAGCTTTTAAAAAATTTTTAATGTTTTATGAAGAATCCTAGGTTATATGATGAGACTTTAAAATGGGGTTTATTGTGCTTCCTGATAGGAGTCTAATAAGAGACTTCCAATGATTCTGCAATTCTTCTATTGATTTTCCACATTTTTATTTTTTTTTTAATGTTCAAGACTTAAGTTATATACTGGTTACAAGTAGAATTGTGAAAGGTCTTTAAAGCAGAATACAAGCTTTGTGATTTAGAACAATATTTGAAAGATGTGTTTGTATATTCAGTTTGTCAGTTAATATAAAATGTTCTGATTTTTGAGCAGATTTGACCACAGTAATCATTTGACTGACTTCTCTGTTTATGAGTGCGGAGTCAGAAAAAACCCTTAGGCTATAGCTCTTCATTTGATCTGATCACTATTACCACATGGGCATGCAGACTGTCTGCGATATAAATGAGATATACATGGGCTCAACAGGGAATAAGTAATCTATTATTTATGGATTCTCTATTTTTTTTGAAAAATACCCTAGTGAATAAATTTTAATTCCTAGAATTAAGAGCATTATAGCCCTGATTCCGTAAAATGCTTAACGTGTATACTTTTCCACTTAATGCTGTCAAGGCCAAAGGTGTAGTTTTCAAAGGCATCCTGTACATTGTCATCTCTACTCTCATCTAAATTATTCTCAAACTGGAAATATCTGTGCATTTCCTCTAAACACTAACTCTTAAAAATTGCAAGTGAAAATCAGATCTGGCTAGGAATTAGCTTTCATGGTGTAAGGATAAGCATTACAGATATGCCCAAGACTGCTTAGACAAATCTGGGTTCGGTAACCAAAGGGCAAAAAAAAGGCAGCCCAGAACTTTTTTTGCCTTAGAAAATACGTTTCTGATCCTAAGGCCTAGCTTGTGTTTTTCAAAGCAACTCTGTTTTTACTAGCGTGCTGTCTCTCTCTGGTTACTGCACCTTTCTTCTTTTCCTTCTACCTTTTTGTTAAGAATGCATTTCAGGCTTAATTATAAATTTCTAGCTTTATTCATACCTTTATGAAAATTTCAGTAGTAGAATCTTAAAATTAATTTGCTATAGTGTGGAAAAAAGTTAATGAAAAATATGAAAGTGCCTAAATGCTATTTTTTTGTGCTTTTTGGTCACAAAGCATCGATATTAACATTGCATATTTCAGGTAGGTTTTATTTGCTAATGAGAAACCCTCAGCAAGTTCCCATTAGGTAAACAAGAGCTACCCTTTAGTGTTACCTTGGTTGCAAGGCATAGTGATGATTTGGGAATGGTAAGCTCTGAAGTGAAGCTTAAGAGGAATAATGGGATAAAACAGATGTTGTGAGGTTTCCTAATGCAAAATGACTTATCCTGCGGATATGAAATACCTTAAGTAAAATAGTTATAAGAGACACATGGTCAACCTCTGCTTTCAGGTGCATCTATGCAGTCTGTTGAAAGTCAGTGATTTTCCTGGTGTAATTTTTTTTTAGAATTTTGAACAAAATGAAGTAATATGCTTCTTTTGAAGTAATTGTGCATGCGGTATCCAGACAGTCTGTTTTCAGTTGGAATATTAACACATTGAAGGCATCAGAGAATGACCTGCTCTTAATTTATACTTCCTTGTTAGAACATATTCTCCTGGTAAGACCCGAAAGAGAAAATATTTGTGCGGCTGTTGGTTAGTGGCAACTGACTTAAACTCCATAGGGCTAAGTAGATGAACGGCTTGTGAAAACAGATGAGTCCCTGACACTGTACAAATTATATTTTCCACAGATATAAGGTCCTTTGGTTTCCATTGTGAGATTTTGCTAACCAACAACAGTATTTGTCATAAGTTATTTTGGCCTGTTGCCACAGAAATAACTTCTTTTTCTGTAAGTTTCTGTAAGTTAAGTCATGTTGTGATTCAGTAGATCAGTCTGAATTATTACTGAGCATTAAACAGTTCAAGAAGCATAGACCAAGTTCAATCAACTAGCAAAAAATCTGGATATTATCAGTGCTGCAGTATTTATCACTGTATGGCCACTGGGTTAGTTTTGCCTGTGAAGAAGAGCCCCACTTATCTGAAAAATTATGTTGTAAAGTGTTAATATAGTAATTATATTCATCCATAATATAATATGCTTTGGAATTAATATTACACTTTTATTGGGAGAGTGATATAGCTGAAAGAGGTACTTGTTAGATGAGCAGATATTAAGTAGTTGAGCAACTGCAAAGCACTCACTGTTGTTTCTGAAGCAAGTGAAAGCTAAAGAAAACATTGACAGTCAAACTCCACTGTGCCCTGGTAAAATACCTTCTGCACCTGAAGGGTCTGTACTGACGGATACTGTAGCTGTCTGGATGGATCTAATGAACTTGATGCACCTTCCTCTCATAAATAACAAAAGGGGAGTCAGGAGGCAGCACTGAGGATATTTTGTGTTCCATTTTTCTGAATTCAGTGTTTGGTGGTGAGCTTTAATTTCCAGATCGGTTTTGACAATGTGCAATCGCCAGAAATTTCAAGCTCCTTACTTTTCTTTTTTTTTCCTTGGTTGCATCCCAGAATGTTGTCATATGACTCCCGCTCTGGAAATTTTATGTTTGAAGGAGAGACTTTCAAAACAGCCCCTGCTCCTTTTGTAGGCACTTGAGCAAAGCATTCATCCGACTGCTCTAACCTCTTCCACTAGCTGCCTTCCTGTATGATAGACCTCTCTTGAAATTTTGGTCAGAAATACTTGTGCACCATACCAAAATACAGATGATTAGATCTGGATGAGATTTCCCAAAGACCCATGTTATCGTTATTTTACATCAAGCTTGTGTCCACCTCAGAAAAGGCTAGGCTTTTGTGTAGGGAATCAGGAACATCATTCTTTACCTTCAAGCAACGTTACACATTCGCCTTTTAATGTGGCATTTTCAAGGCTAAGGTTCTTGCAGTAGTTCACTATGCAGAATAAAGCCCATGTAGCTAATGGAGTAAAATCAGTAATAAATATTCCAAACGGTGTTCTCTCTCAGTATACCTTTCCTTCCCCCCCCCCCCAATATATTGCTTTTAAGCAGGG
>VZTL01008190.1:17394-34112 GCA_013400535.1 Scopus umbretta
AAAAGTACTAAAAAAAAAAAAAAAAAAAAAAAAATCTCTGGCTAGATCTGAATTTTCCACTCACAGAAAGATAAATAATCCCACTGAATTCCACCTTGTTGTGTGAATTTGAAAATACTATTCCGTACAAAACAAAATAGACAACAGGAATGATTGCTCAAATGCTTCTCAAACTAAAGCAAGATGTGTGTGTGTAATTAAGCACATACTTAAATTTCTCTTAATTTTTTCTCAAAACTACTTCTCATAAATTGAGAGAATTGGAGAACCGCAACAGAAACTGCTACTCACATGGTTTTTTATAAACACTAAACTTTTATTGTACGTATACTGCCAAAATGCTGCTTCTCTGTGCTGCTTCACGAGCATCTCCTGAAGTTCCAAAGGTGCAATGCACTTTCAACACTGATGATAGAAGTAGTGTATTCCATCATATCAAGTAGTAGGAGTTGTTCAGTCCATCTTAAAACTGTGTTTTAGTGGAGAAACGTAGACTCTTTCTTTGTCATATTTTTCTCTGCAGGGCAGATGAAAGACCTATGGACAGGTAGCATCTCTGCAGCACCTCATGCTAACATGAGAGGGCCTCCTTTCTTGCAGGATCTGGAAAGGAGCTCAGATCTGTCCATTTTCTGAGGTTGTACTCGGAGGTTGCAGCAGGTTTCTAGCCGATTTTGCATTTTATATTTTAGATTTTCTGGTTTTTACCTCTTGCCTTAAAATGATGCGGAAGTCTCACTAAAACACTGAACTAATGGAACATGGTAATTATAAAAACTAATGTTTAAAGAGGTCAAGAAATTATTCCATCAAGGTTCTTTGTGCTGTGTTAGCCCTGCCTGTTTGTGGGTAGGTGTTTGAGGTATGACACAAAAGATTACAGCAGTGGTCAATTAATAAAGCCTAAACCACATTTTGTGTCCTCCAAGATACGTGTGGATCCAGATGCATACTGTGCACTACTGTACATAACTCAGATTTAGGATTTGTATCCAAAATGGGGAAAAAAGAAATGGCACTTAACCAACATGCTGTTCCTCACGTGCAAACACCCTGAAAAATGATGGGGTTTGCTTGCCTATATATTCAGCTCTGCTAACTTCACAGGTAAGTGTAGCACCCATTCAACTAATTTTGAAGGCGGCAATCATTTTAGTTGAACGTGAAGGTAGCGCTTAATGGCTGCTTCTGAGTCATTAAAATGCACACAGTTTTCAGTCAGAAGTTTATGATATGTAGTAATGTAAACATTCAGAATTGCCTAACATTTCTATTTTGTATCAAAAATGTAAAATTTCCTAATATTTTTCATCTGTCGAAGGTAGGTAACATCATATGCTATAATAGTTTACAAAGATATGACCAAACTGGCTGAAATTATATGTAAAAAATGATTATGACTATAAGGAGCAAACTTTGATTTTGCAGTTGAGTGTCTCCATCTGAAATCTTAATATTCTTTCAATATTTTGTATGATGAAATTAACTGGATCTTGGATTATTTACACATTCTTCTGAAGTCTTTTTCCAAGTCTCAAGCATTGAAAAAACATATTTTCAAAACCATTTAATTTTTGGCAAGATCAGACATTTTAATAACATGTTTTAAGTTACAGTCCTTTGAGCTTTGTATTCACTTTCACTTTGTATGCAAGCACCTCTTTCTTAAAATCTTAACTTTATTATTTTCATACTCTCTTATATCTTAATTTTTTTTAAAAATAATGTCACTGTCTCCAAGAGATAAACATTAAAATTTGTATATTTAATGTTGCAGTAAAGTAAATTTTACATTAAACCCCACAAATGTAGGGAAAGGGAGGGATCTTCTTATAAACTAATGTTGTGAATGCATTGTTATGTGAACGCAATGTTTAGGCATTGTTATCTTCACGGTTGCTTCACAGTACAGTTGCTGTCACATTGAACCTAATGATGGTGTTTTGGGAAAGGATAAAAACAGAAAAAAACCAGCTTCTACCTTACAGAGCTTGTGCTAGTGTTATGTATTCAGTACAGGTACAAATGTTGAAGACCAGAAAATTAAAATTCTGTGTTTGTTTCAATGTATAATGAATGTAAAGTAACATGCAGCTGTTTTAAGATACACTGCACTTTGCATGAATTTTCAAATTATTTTTTCAGTAGGTCTGTGCCTTCTCTGCTTATCTCTATAACATGAAATGCAAGCTGCTTTTCTTACAAAATGCTTACATAATACTTATAACCAAGCAGTACCCTCAGGAAAACTTTCAGAAAAAATAGTGTACTCAATGGAGTTTCATGGCTAGGTATCATTATGGGTTGAAAATTGAACTGATATAAAAACATTCTCATTGTCAAGTACTTAAGTGCAGGAGGCACGGTCCACCTTTCATTCAGGCTGGTAAAAGTCAATTGAAGTGTATGGAATTCATTGATATTTCTTATTCAAGTGCAATTTAAATTTTTGTAATTTATGTGTTGCTTAAGAGACACACAGAGACAGATCCATGCATTTGAATATGAAAAGAAACAAAGTTCTGCAGTGATGTGAGATCCAACCCTATTTTATTATATGAAAGCCTTTATGTGTCTCCACTTTGGAAGGAGGCGGTCAAATTGGTGCTTATTTGTGTGTAGATTTGCATTAATATTGAGCAATGGCTATTTCAATACAGAAAAATAGCTAGATGAGCAAGAAACCAGAGCATGATCAGTCCTACACCTAATGAAATGTACTTTTAAAACCAAAAGTAAATGCCACAGCATGAATTTAAAATGATGTGCACTTTAATGTCTCCATTTTACTGTGCAGTTCTTAACCAATCATTTGTATATGTATACGTACTTCACATTCGTAGATACATTGGTGCACTTTGGCCAGGTACGTTTACTGGGTGCAGACTCAGGTCTCATTTTATAGAACTATGTCCTTAAGTGCAGCATTCTCCCCTTGGAAAACTTTATATCAATTCCATTGCATGGTTGTTCCATTCCCTGATAAACAACTAACCGTATTTAAAATTTGCTGAGAAAAAAAAAAAATCTGTCTTTTTTAATAAAACATCCGAGCTACATAGCCTGGTTAAGTTTAATATAAGGATTCTGAAAGAAAATACGAAGTTCTTGCTGATGGCTTGTAGATGTGACATTTATAGATGAGACGATGACGTGACAGTATTGCTTTACATTAAATTTCACAATTTAGCACAAGCACTCTGGTAGTTTTAATATAGTAAAATGGAAAGTCACACATTTAGGAATGAAAAACATGAGGGAAACTTTAAGAACTGATTATTATAATGGAAAATGATGATGATTCTGAAATTGCCAGTTTAATTAAACATAACCTCCAGCTCTGTGTAACTGAAAGGACTTGCATAACCCCTGGAATCGTGAATTCAGGACATGGTGGCACCTGGGGTTGTGTCACTGGAAGCGCTGCTGCAAACAGGGAGGCTTTTGCACAAAAAAATCCCAAAACACCCAAGCTGAAAAACATCAGCTATTCAGCTAAGAGGGATATGGTTAAGAAGAGGTTTAATTACAACATAGCTCTGGTAGCCATACAGACAGAGAAATACCTGATGCTATGCCACTCCTAAATGAGTGGAGTAGGTGGCAAGATCCAGTGAAATTAAGCTTTAACAGTAAAATCTGTAAATGTAGTGGGAGACTTTTCATTAAGCCATGGGTATAAATAATCCTAGAATGCTTAATGAACAAATGGGATATATTCATCTTGCTTCAAATCACATTTAGGTATTTCTCAAAAAATGTTATATATTTAAAGCTCAAAATATGGACTACGTGGTAGCACTGCTATGAGAAAAAAAATGCAGCTCACGTTACACAGTATTTAGACCAGCTGATCATAGTGGTGCCTTCTGGCCTTAGTCTATTAGCATTCTTACTCTTATTTTTGTAACTAATAGTATGAGAACTATGCAGATATGAAGAAACAAACATCACAAACTGAGCTATTATTCAGTCTGTAAGTGATCATCTGAAGATTTATCTAGAATAACTGCACAAGTGGGCTACATCCTGAATAGATCTTAAGATGATTAAGAAATTCAACTGAAATCTCTGGCATATGGATTCCCATTGTTAGGGAAGGAAAATAAATGGTGTTGTGTGCTTCTATTTTACTTACTTAATTTTTCCTGTAATTACTGTTGTGGTTTAACCCCAGCTTGCAACTAAGCCCCACCCAGCCGCTCACTCAATCCCCACTGGTGGGATGGGGGAGAGAACAGGAAGAAAAAAAGTGAGAAAACTTGCATGTTGACATAAAGACAGTTTAACAGGTAAAGCAAAAGTCACGCATGCAAGCAAAGCAAAACAAGGAATTCATTCAGTGCTTCCCACTGGCAGGCAGGTGTTCAGCCACCTCCAGGAAAGCAGGGCTCCATCACTGTAGCAGTTACTTGGGAAGACAAACGCCATCACTCCAAACATCCCCCCTTTCTTTTCCTTCCCCCAGCTCTGTATGCTGAGCATGAGGTCATATGGCGTGGGACATCCCTTTGGTCATTTGGGGTCATCTGTCCCGGCTGTGTCCCCTCCCAGCTTCTTGTGCCCCCCCAGCCTGCTCGCTGGTGGGGTGGGGAGCAGAAAAGGCCTTGGCTCTGTGTCAGCACTGCTCAGCAATAACTGAAACACCCCTGTATTATCAACACTGTTTCCAGCACAAGTCCAAAACAACCTAGCCCCGTACTAGCTACTATGAAGAAAATTAACTCTACCCCAGCCAAAACCAGCACATTAAATGCAATCACTCTGCATTACTTTTGCATAGCAATTTATCATTTTCATGAGAACTATGAGCTGATGGTTGCTGGTACATTTGAAACACCTGGGTGGTAACTGCGTTTCATTCCATGAATCAGCATTGAAGCTTTTTACCAACCTGTTATGAAAGTGTATTGGAAATCTTTATAAGCTAGAGGCTCTCGCAATAATGTTTTCATTTCAGCTCAGCTTAAATGAAACCTTGTAAAAAGTAATGCTATACTGAACACATATGATACCAAGGTGTTTCTGATAGAGTGGTCAACATTTTGTGGAGATTTATATGGGTCAGGTGGTAGATAAACCTGGCTAATTCTGAGTGTCCTGTGTGAGTTTTATGGAAAAAAAGCTTCAAAATTGCTCCTGCCCTGAATTTTGCTCACTTGCAAGAGTCATACAGTGCTCTTGCCATCTTCTGCCATCTGCCACCTTAGGTGAAATTCATCTTGCTCTAGCTATTCCTGTAAATTAATCCCACAGTTCTATGTCTGTAAAGACAAAATGTGTTGCTATAGATTCAAGGATATCCTGATAATATAGCTTGATGCACTAGATGAAAAGTAGTACCTAATTATTAACATCAGAGGAGGAGAAGGAGGGGTAGGAGGAGAGGGAGTAAATATTGAAGACCATCAGTGTCTGTGAATTGAAAATATTTAGGGTCCCAACTTTCAAATTCTACCTAGGCAACACTTAGTAGTTTGTAGGCAACTTGTCAGTATAAGGAAAGATCAGAAACCTGGACTTGGGTCATTGTTTTTTACATTTATTTATCTCCCCCTGTCTATAACAAACCTTGCAGAGTCATATTTCTATTATGTCGTCCCTTGTTGCTCTACAGAGTTGTCCTGAGATGTGTTTTCAACTGGTCTTGCGTTCATATGGATGAAGATTTAAATATTCTTAAATATTTAAATATTCTTAGGGAAAAAAGGTTTATTTTACCTCCAGTTCTGCAGCATGTGACTGCAAGGCACTGTTTATGTATAAATCACTATGAAACATACAGGGAAATAACCCAGTTAACACTTGAAACGATTCTCAGGGGAAAATGAGATACAGCAAGTAGGTTCAAATATGGACTTAATTTTCACCTGCAGTAGTACAGCTGATGTTCACGTGCGAAACTTGTTTAGAAAGAATACTTATACTATGATCCCATGCTGGAAAATTTCTTAGGCTAAAAGTAACACAGAACTATACCATGAATATGGTTAGAAAATATTTTCCAGACAAAGGGCTCAAGACCATTTTGCTATGGATGAAATAATATGAGGATGTTTAAGATGTTTTGTAATCACAGAACCCTGATTAAAATATTGTTGGTGTTTTGCTAATTTTGCCACACCCAGAAGCTTTCTATAATGCCAAATGAAACAGAATCTTGTATTTACATTATTTTTTCAATAGTTTCCATTACTATATAAAGGGAGGTTTGTTCCTTTTTTTATGACAGCAATATTATCAATGGTTTAGTTGAATACAAATGGAAATAAATGGACTTTCCTACTTCTAATCTGAATTTTACAGTATTTATCCAATCTTAAATATACTATTCAGAGACTTTTCCTACTTTTTATTGTGAAATACTGATTTTTGTATGATTTTAAGTGAAATCACTTCCATCAGTGTAAAAGAAGATGGTAATAAAATGGCTGCTTCATGGCTGATAAAAAGGAAATGATTATAGGAGGAGCTATGCTGTGCATAGCTATGCTGTGCATGTGCTATGCTGTGCGTTATTTTGTTTTTAAAATTTGACTTAAAACTTGTAATTGTTATACATTTCTTTTTATGAATGAATGATATTTGTTATATTTAATTCTGTCTGGCTCAAAACATGCAAACAGAACGTATTTGCTTGGTGACACAGATTTCTAAAAAAGTGTGTATTAATTGAATTAAAGCTCATAGCACTGAATGCCTGTTCATATCCAGCTTTGCTAATCTGTAAAAAAACCCTCACTGCTTTTAAATTACTTTAATCCTTCCAACAATTATTGCACATGAGAGAAAAGAGGAGGGAGAATATTTTCCTAAAATATTCTAAAAAAAGACTATATTCCTAAAGCCAAGAACAGTATTACACATCATTTTAAAAAGCAAGAGGATAAATTAGCAAAGTGCAAATAAGGGTGAAACTGATCTATTACTGCTGCACATTTACGTAGATTACTGAGTCAAGTGCATCCCTTGTTTTCATTGGAAGAAACAATGAAAACTGTTCCTCTTGACCAAATTCTATTATCATTCTAGTTATATTGCAATTTCTAATGTACGTCACCTGAGCAAAATCAAAGCTATTGTTAACTTAATCATCTCGACTTTTCTGAAGGAAAGCAAAAGATAAAATCATGAGTATGTAACAGTAAAGGACATTGAAAGAAATAAGTGGGATACTGGGGATGCCAACTATCATTGGGCAGTTGGAAAGTTCTCCAGCATGCAATTTTTTGGGCTGGATCCCTGTATGATTTAGCAAGTCAGTAAACTACTATCTTACCAGCCATAGATCTGTTATGATCTGTCACTTATTTTGCTTTTTTTTTTTTTTTTAAATCTGATCTAGCTTCTCAGAAAATTAGTGAGTCTTTCCAATTATTTCAGTGGAAATCAGATCTGACTCCCTTTCCCACTGCAAAGTAGTGTTCAAATTGCTGCTTCTGCAGTCTCTCTCCATGCTACAGAACAAGATTCTTGTGAAGACAGAAAATGAAGTATGCCCTAAGGAAGAGGAAAATCTCCTGATAAGATTTTGATGTCATGAAATCTGACCTTTATATCAAGAAAGCTGCAATGTCTATCAGGATGAAACTTGACCCCATCTGCTATCTCTTGAACAATACAAAATTGAGGGCTTAAATTCATCCCTGAAACTCCCTGGACCTCCTATTGATTTATAAAAGGAAAAGGGAAAGAAAAGGATGATCTCATTTGCTATATGGCATGGATTTATGGAATAGTGATACATCTGGAAGTAGCTAGATGATGCATAAACTTTCCATGGCATTGTTCAATACACACTGAATATAGCATAGTAAATTCTAAAAAACAGGTAAAGTGATTGTTCAAAAAACCCCAAACCTGCATATTACCATTGGTAATTCAGTTAAGGAAGGAGACAATAGCCTTTTAGAGTGGCAGTCAACACATATTATTCAGACTTTTTGGTTTAGTTGCAGAAAGTGGAGCACATTTTTTCTCTCCTCCCTGTTTTCTATATATTATCTTAGTATTGCTTCAGGTTTTACTTTGTATTTTCTGCTTACTTTCCTTTCCTTGTATGTGTAATATTTTTATTAAAAAATACAAATCACATTTGTACAGAAGTAGTCATTTACATATCTGATATATTTATATTGTATTAGAAGTATACTTTTACAGATAGTATTAATAGTAAATCAGCCACGTTCGATTGCATCTCTCCCTAAATCCTGTTGAAGTGGTTACCAGCTCTAACACTGTGTATGCAAGAGAAACTATCAGTTTATCCAAATGCAAGTGACCAGCCTAAGTCAAATAAAGTTTCCACAGAGACATCAAACAGATGTCACCAGAACATCTCATTTTGCAAGAATTATAATCTCATTAGAAGCTCTGAGACATTCTGTTCCATTAAACCAGGAACAGGCAGGCTGGAGTAGGTGTCTAAAACATTATGTAGCTCTGTGCATCTGTTTACTGTACTTGGTCATGTGTAATCCTGACTGCTTCTAATGAGGTTTTTAGTGAAGTTAATTATGTTACAAGGTTTTGCCTCTAAGAGCTCTGTGACTGCAGTTGCAAGACTGCTTTGGTTAAATCACTGAGAGCAGGTACCCGCTGCATTCTGAAAGCTTATTTTGGTATAGCTTTCTTCCAAGTTTCTTCTTTTGTTATTGTTCTGTATCTTAACTGCTTATTGTTTGTCAAAATCTGTTTTTATTGGTGTTAAAAATAGTATTCTTTGTAGTTGTAGATGCCCCATCCCTGGAAACAGTCAAGGTCAGGTTGGACAGGGCTCTAAGCAACCTGATCTAGTTGAAGATGTCCTTGCTCATTGCAAGGGGGTTGGACTAGATGACCTTTAAAGGTCCCTTCCAACCCAAACCATTCTATGATTCCTATTGCTTTCAGTAGGAGAAAAATAGCAAGAAAATGGCAGTGTAACTAATGCAATTGACCAGGACCTTTGGATCAGGACCTGGATGTCCGTGGACGTGACATGTCCGCAGACATCATCCCTCTCTTGTTTTAACTGAGATACGGTGTTGCTGTCCTCTGAGACCCATGAGATGTGTCTCACTGCCTTCTTCCCAGGTTCCTGGTGATAGAGCTCCGGCAGTACAGATTGTTATTGAAATCCTGGGAAATCTTATGCACCATCTTCTCATGCAGCAGCTGTGGGGGACTTCTGTTAGTGACTGATCTCTCATAGTTACTTGGTGCAGGCCAGTACATCCTCACTCCCATAATTTTTGGCATGCCTTGAAAATTTTTAGGTGCCTTGAATTTTTTTTCTCTACAAGTTTAGCTCATAGCACATCCTAAACAGTGTGTCTAACACATTTTGTTATTTTTATTGGAGTAGTAGAAACCCAGAAGCAGATTTCTATAGTCCTTAAAGCTGCTTTTTCAGAGGAAAAAAAAACCCATGGTCTCCCAAACTCTTCCTAAATTAGTGCCAGCAAAACTAAGAAAGTTGGGGTAAGAAATAATGGAAAGGATTACCAGTACGACTGCTATTTTGTACTTCAGAAACTCATTTTATGTTTTTGGCAAATGCAAAGTTATTGGTTTGCTAGGCTAACTGTTTACATTTATGAGCTTAGCAGCTAAGTGGCAGAGTCGGAGAAGGTAACTAAAAATATGTTTTGGAAGCAAGTACTATGAGGAGTGCTAAAGAGAAAACTCAAAATGAGATAGGAACAAGGATAGAGGTCAGATTTCTGACATTTAAATAAATGTGTCATAGAGCAAAAAAGTATGTTCTTTTCACAGAGTTCTCCTACTAAATATACAGGTTATTTCAACATGCCATGGTATTTTTTTAAAAACAATACATAGGTTTTAATGTGAGGGATGTGAGTTAAGAAGCATAGCCTAGGTGAATGCACATACATGCCAAGCTATTTATAAAGGTGGCAAATTAATCTCCTTCTCAGATAAACAGAGTAGGCTGGAGACAATGGGAAACTTTTGTGGTAGCTTAGAAGTAATGGCAGATGATGATTTTCCTGTGCTGTAGATTGGAGGATCAAGTAGTCATCATTTATTAGCATGTCTCGTTTCTAGTACTCAAACTGTAGGCAAAAAATAATTTTTGTTCTGTTCTTTTCCCATTTCCCCTCTGCTTCAACATTGCTTCTCCCTTTCCTGACCTCTGTCAGTGGCTACACTCTGGAAAAACTCTATGCCTGTATTTTTCTCACTCCTTTTCTGTTTTCCCACCAAGTACAGCTTCCCAATTCCATTTCCTATGTACAAAGAACCTGCACCTCCATTCTGTACAAAGAAGGAAGTGAAAAGTGGACACAAGGTTATTAATTGGACCTTTTATTTGTTATATCATTATTTAACTTTTAATCTGATGAAATACTCTACAGAATTTTAGTCTTATTTAGAAGAAATAAGCCTTGGTAGTTGATCCATAGAAACTTTGCTGGTTGTTTCATCCAGAAACATACAATGGTATATTATGGAGGACCGTTACCCCTAATTAGCTGCTACGTAATGCCAAATTTGGCTTTATGGGCAACAGCACAAGATTAGTCTTTTTGAAAGTCACTACGTTCCTTTGGGCCATTACTCAAAGCAATTTCAGCAGAAAGATTTACTGACTTAATATCCTCCCTGAGAGCCAGATAGTCAGGGAGTATTCAAAATACTCCACATTCAGGCTGAAGCCTGAAATAATGACTTGGAGGAGTATGTTCCCCATTTCCTCCATCAACATATATTAATTTTAATAAGGTAGGTTCTCCATGACCCAAAGGATTGGAGAACTACAATGACCAAAATAGGAATCCATTCCTAGATGGTAGATGATAGGAAATGTGTGTATCCTTCCAAGCATATATTTATTTAAGACCTGTTCAAAATCGTATCTGCTTCCTCAGCTCTGGATTGATTAGGTTAGGGTAGAAAGGAGAGTGCTTGAAGAATAAAGTATTTCTGTGGTGAAAGTATCATCTCAGTGTGAAAAATATGTCCATGGCTTTCTAAGAATTCTGGGGCCCAAAAGTGTATTCCCTGAGATTTTGTGTGAAACCCTTGAACAGTTAAATTAAACAGACCCTTTCCTTCTTAAACCTAATTGACATATATCTTTTGCTTTCCCAAATATTGTGTATTTAATCTTAACTCACTCCTTTCCTCTGCCAAATACAGATGTTCAAAGGTTCCTATGACCCTAATTGTAGTAGCTCTAAAATCAGAAAAGACAGTTAAAAGGATAACCTGGTAATCAAGGAATATAAATATTAGAGCAGTACTAAACAATGCTGGGATCAGGTGTATTTTAAAATGTCATTTTGTTCACCTTTTCTTTTAAATTTGACCTTTTCCTTTAGGCAGATGACACAAGAGAGATGCTAGCTCTCTAACTAGCACTGGAGTACAACTGATAACCTAAAAGATGAAAGACTGTCAGGTTATGATCATGAATACTTAGCTTTTTTGTTGGCTGGAGAGTAAATTGTCACACAGAAAAGTCTAAAAAGGGGCGCTAAGAGAAAGTTGTGCAATGTTATGTGATAACACTGTGAAGAATTGGCATAAAGCATTCATCAGGCGAGTATCAGTGAGCCCATCATTTTCATTAACGTGCCAAAGTCACAACCTTAAAGGATTCAGTAGAAATTTCTGCTCATAATCCTCCTACCAGACTGTAGTCTGGACAAGCTTGAGCTTCTCCATTGGGTTCAATTTTGGGGAAGGTTTGGCTGGAGACTAAGCCATCTTCTAAAGTGAATCAGTGAATCAAGACATGAAACACAGTGGTAAGGCTGAGATTGCCCCATAGGTGGTGGGAATGGCAGAAAGCAGCTATTCCTTACAGCTCCTCCTTGACGTGTTTGGGTGCACCATACACTTCACTGTAGATGTGTCTATGTTAGTGTGGAGGGTTTCTTCTTCAGTTGTGAGTTTGCCTTGGGTCTGTCACGCTGGACACACTCAAATACACAGGGGTGCAGCTGAAGGCATTTTCCTCTTGCGGCACCACCACTGAAGCTATGCCCTGGGGCACATGCAAAGGTGCCGCCTTCCTCCCATGGAGGAAAGTGCTTCTTCTCCAAAGTCCTCGGGCAAGAGATCATTAGTAACAGCATGGCAGTTTGAGAGGCCTTAGGAAAGCCTGTTTTGTGTCACCTCCTAGGCACAGACCTAATCTGTGCGCTTGGGGTGGGTAACTGCCGCAGCTTCAGCGCTCAGTCATGGCCAGGCAGGGCCATGGGGACGGGGATGGGCTGAGGCTGGGCTGGGACATGGGCCCACGGGTGGGCCCGGCTCAGGGGCCCATGGCCGGACAGGGCAGGGCTGCGGGGAGCTGGGGACGGGCCCTGCTGTGGCACCACTGGGGCAGGGGCTGATGGCCCCGGGGGGCTGAGATGGGGTCCTGGGCCATGGACAGGGTAGGGGGAAGCCTGGGGGGTGGGCAGGGACAGGGAGGTCTGTGGATGCTCTTGGGGCCCAGAGATAAATAATTGGCATTTTTATTTACAAACTCATCAACACTTTAACCATAAGATGGAGCCAGTAATTAACTTGTACTAACAATAGGGAGATGACTGGACAACTTCAGAGGAATGTCATATAAACCCTGTGCAATGGTGACAGAGCACGTAAGTCTGGTGTATCCAGACTGTTAGATATTACATGTATTTATTCTGCATGAAATTTCCAAATATTCGTTGTCTTTAGGGAGCTGAGAAATAATTTTTAGGGAGTTGAATATGTATGACAAGACTGTATTTTCACAGCTGTAGCATATAACAGGCAGATAAAGTATGCCATATTGTACAAGGTAGTATTTCCTGTGTAGTCCATAAATATAGGGATACTGTAAAATGATGTATGTTTTCGCAAAATGTACCAGATTATATCACTATCCATTAGATCAGCCTAAGGGCATGTTTCTGAGGAAAATATTTGCCTAATCATCTTTGCAATGTTTTTATTTGTTTCCTAGCAGGAGCATAAGAAGTAATAAAAGTTAAATAAGGTTAATATGAGAGAATTATGGATTATTCAACTTTTATCAGTTTGGGTGAGAAATAACAAGACTGTTAATAGAGCTAGAGCTCTAGAGAGCCAATAGGTTGCTATGCATCCAGTTTTTCTACTATGGTGCAGATAATAATAATAATTATTTGGGTTTCATAACATGTTATATTTATCTGCAGTGATGACTTACACATCATGTGAAAACACATTTTCAGCTGTGTTTTTATAACAGCAGCAGTTTGAATTTCTATTGCTCTGCATATACATTTTATCTCATGAATTTTGGTTGCCACTGGAATGAGGTATTTGGATTATTGCCTGTTATTGTAAGCATAAGACAGATATAAATGAGGCCAGCTGATGAAGTAGCTGTGGGATCTGATGACAAAATCTGGTATTAGGCTCATAGTCCAAGATCAGAAAGTCCACAGCCTCATGATACAAAGCACTGATCTGATATAAATGCATTTTGTTGGCTCTGCTTCAGAAAATATTGTCAGCTAACTCATTACTAGAAAGCTTTGCGCTGGATAAGATTCTGCAAACTGTGTAAAACACACATCAAAGTATAAGCTAACATAAACTCCATATTGCATACTCTAGCATTTCAACAGATATGCAGTTGTATGTTCACATCTAACAGGGATCAAACTTGTGTTGCTGAGTGACTGAAGAGCGCCCACAGGTAAATGATAACAGTCAAGCAACCAGGGAGTGCCATAAGAGGAGACATAAAACAGAAATACTGCCTCTTCAAACCAGAAAAACTCACAGCAAAAGAGACCTTTGCAAATTCTACTGACAGCAATGGCAGCTTAAGACAGCATGATCTAATAAAAAATACTTAACTAAGTAAAACACTGGCTAAAGCTCATATGCTTTGCACACCAAAACTATTGAAGCTTTGTCCTCCTGGTTGATCCAAAAACATGGCAATTCACAAAAAAGAACCCTAACGGTGTGAGAGTCAAATCTATGAATTGCAAACCTAAAGCCTGATGATGCCCTAAGCTTGTATAGTATTTTTTATTTGCTTAATGTTAATCCCTGTTCTAGTGACTTCAAATGCTGTGTGGGTAATCTATGAAGGGACAAAATGGTGCATCCTCAATTAGGTAGCTGGCTTGCACGTTGAGCTTTTTTGCATTGCATGTTTGCATGCCTTTATCGAAGATTACAGATATTACCTTGCAAAACAACAGTTAACACTTAAGAAAAGAAAAAGACTACCAATACAGAACTATTTTTAAAAATAAAGAACAGTAAATTCTAACTAGAAAAGTCAGGTTTTTAAATCTATTTACTGAAAAATCTGACTATGTGGTTCGTTCCCAAACTTTTGATGTTGAAATTTTGATATTTGAAATGATGTTTGTTTTGACAGAGCTCCTTGTTTTCCCACTTTCCTTGCCAGGATGCCATTAGAACCAAACATTCTTTATTATTCTATTGTGTGAGAGTGAGAGGTTCTTGCAAAGAAATGAGCAGCTTTGTTTACTACGAGACTGTTAATATCAGTCTACTGTTCTTAATAGGTAGAAGGAGAGTACCAGCATTTTAATAATGGCTAAAGTTGCACATTTGATATTACATACAGCATATAATATTGTTTTGCTCAAATATATTTGTTACTGTGTACAGTTAGAAAAGCTAATGCTAGTTATAGATGAATATATTTTAAGATCAGAGGGAAACTATCATTTTCTTTTGACAAATCTCCTTTACCACAGCAGTCATAGACTTTCATCCATCTCAGCTACAGGCTTCTCAGGGAAAGGGCAGGAATGGCAGAAGAGCAGAAAGTTTGCTCGCTAGCAGCGATGGGTGTAGTTATGCTACCAGCTGATATGGGGTGGTGGCAGCTGTATGCTAATGGTTTAAACTGGGATTGCATCCACATGCTCTTCTGTTGAGGTCAATAGCTTCATATCTGAGTAAAACCAATCTTCGAGAAAGGGCATCCCACCCTGATCTGAAGAAATCAAACCAAAAGACTGACCTTTGTCTGAAGAAATCAACGGATATACCATCCACTTCCTCCTTGCTAGTTTGTGTATTTCTAGTTTAAATATGTTTGGCTGCGTCTTCTATTTTTGACTCCTTTTTGCCTTTCCCTTCCAGTTGAAGAACCTCTTAGAAAATATGAGTAACTCTTGCTCTGAAGCCAAGCATGAGGACATTGTTAACTGTAATCAAGTGATCTTGAAATCTCAGACAGATTGTAGGTAAAAGTAACTGCTGCTGTTTAGCAAATTATTTGTTTTAGAAAATTTGAAATAGAAGCATTTTCTATGCCAGATTCCACTTCAAATATATGTAGTGATAATGGAACAGGCTCACAGCTGCTGTAAATCCTCGTTACCATCGATGTTGATAGCACCTCCCCAGTTTATGCCTCTTGTAAACCTTTCTAGGGATTATTTGTTTGAACAAAGACAATGAGAAACTAGGAAAGAAAAAAATGTAAATAGCCTTTACCAGGAACACATGTGAAGTAGAAAAAGAGGATGTACAGCACAGAAAATGTCTTGTGCTTCCTATAAAGTTCAAATCTTTTTTGAAAAAGCCTTTCTCAGTTCTTTTCTTCATTTTTAGAATGAAGTGTTGGCAATTACAGAAAAGTGTGTGATAAATGAATACATTGATATAACAACTGCACAAGAGGATAAAGAATGAGCCTTTCAGAGCTGCACAGATGGATTTACAACCACAGCAAAAAATGATATGCATTTTTTTTATGATTGCCAATACATGATAGAGCAAGAGGATTTACTTTTCACAACTCGTTATAGACGCCTATGCATTTCATGTTAGTATTTACTGGCCAGGTTCTCTCGCACTCAGTCAAAACTGTAATGGGAGTTTCATGACTACCTTAAACTGGTATATCTTTAATCAGGTTCTTTATCAGCTTTAGCATATATCTATCTGAATGCTACTTGTGCCAGAAGAAACGTGGGGTGATACTAGATGGAGAGTGAGCACTTGCAGGGAGGAGATGCAGACTGTTTTGACAGCTGTGCCTGCTTTATGTCATTGTAAAGTGGTTGTGAAATTACAGCTTTTCATTAGATTTCAGAGGTGTCTTAGAAATGTCCACTAGCAAGGGCAATGATTAACATTAAATCTTCCTAGCTCTTGACAATTTTTTCTTACCTTCCTTGTCTGCATTAGACGCAAAATATATCTATCCCTTATTCATCCCAAGGGACTGCTTTGCTTCTATCCTCAAACCTTAAAATTCTAAAAGAAAACAGTCCACCTCCAGCAATCAGTTCTATGCCATCTCACTGCCCTGTCCTCTGTGATGGAGAAAGAGCAATTTCCATCCATTTCCAACTCATTTCCATCTAGGCAACTCAGTGCCTTTTGCTTTATTCAGACCAAGGGTTCCTTAGGATTCAGCAAAAGCTTCTCTACCCTGTTTCTGCATTTATCTGGGTCTGCAAAAGGATTTAACAGTCTAATGCAACCTTTCTTCTTACCTGGGGCAAGCTGTCAGTATACCAATGAACAGAGTCCATAGTTCGGTTTGTCAGGTTACTCTGACAGGCTGTAAATACTGCTATCTAGCTTCTAGTCCAGATGAGAAAAAAGTACTGGCATCAAGTGTACTGCAAATGCAATAACTAGAATGCTGCTTATATGGGTATTTGAAGTTAATCGCAGCTGATGCGAAATGCTTCATGCAGGTATGTGTTGTAGTTTAGGCCCTGTCAGCAACGAAGCCCCACACA
>VZTL01008190.1:34233-45151 GCA_013400535.1 Scopus umbretta
GTAGTGAGGAGGGTGTTGGTCTCTTTGCCCAAGCAACCAGCGATAGGACAAGGGGTAATGGCCTCAAGTTGTGCCGAGGGAGGTTTAGATTAGATATTAGGAAAACTTTCTTTCCTGAAAGAGTGGGGAGGCATTGGAACAGGTTGCCCAGGGAGGTGGGGGAGTCACCATCCCTGGAGGTGTTCAAAAAACGTCTAGATGTGGTACTTCAAGACATGGTCTAGCAGGCGTGGTGGTTTGGTTTTTTGTTGGGTTGGTTTGTTTGTTTGTTGGTTTGTTTTGTGGTTGTTTTTTTTTTGGGAGGGGGAGCATGTTTTTTTCGGGGGAGGGAGGAGGGGAGGGGTTGATGGTTGGACTAGCTGATCTCAGAGGTCTTTTCCAACCTTAACAATTCTATGATCCTATGACAAACATGGACAAAATCATGGTACAGAATGTTTTTACTCTTGTCTTCAAAGGGGCAAGTTTGAAACATGAAAACCATATCCTGAAAATGTGGGCAGGTGTACAGACGGAGTATGCATTGTGGGTTGATCTGTTGAAGAGCCTTGCTAGGGATAGCTGGTTGATGCCCAGTGAGAAATGCAATTTGCCTTCTGCAAAGTCTTGTCTTAGAGTGCACTTTAACCACCTTTTCACCAACCGTGGAAAGTTCACTAAAATAATTTAATTTACTCCCAAATCCAGCTCAGATTTTGTCACAATCCAGATTATAAAAACAAAACAAAAAAAAAATGCAGGCACAATCTATGTACTAAATAGTCTCATAACTTCAGACACCTTCCTGAGCATATTACAAAAAAACCTCACCCAAATACAATGGCTTGACTTGCCCATACTTTCAAGGAAACACTACCAGAACATTTCACCACGCCATCCCTTACCAGTCATGGTCTTAATTTTGAGCAATATACATACAATGTATACATACAGAAAATAGTTTCATTTACATTGGAATTTAACTACGTTTTCAGAGCATATTAAAAGTTAAAATTGAAATGACAGTTTATTAAGTTTTAAGTGTTTTGCAATTATATTAAGTTAAAATAAGCTGAATTTCCTGGTAATTTTAAAGGTATTTCTTAACAATAACTGATTAACACTAAAGTTTTAAACGCTGTCTAACTGCTGAGCTGCTGAACTGCAGACTGCCTGTCTCTGTTTAGATTACTGCAACCAAATTGTATTGAAGTTTTGCAGTATTTTTGAGTAGCTGCTAGGACTAGTTGTGAAAATCCCTAACTCAGTGTATTAATTACATCTAATATAATCTGAATCTAATTAGGTTAAACTACATACTATTGATAGTTTATATTTTTCTGTTTTGCATCATATTTAAGATAGTTTTATATTACTAATGAAGAATTTTGAAATAATGATATGAACTTTAATGGACTTCCAATTTTGATAAAAATTCAACGTTTATATAAATACATTAAAAAGTGGCAGCAACTCTGTGTGAGAAAATATTTTTATTTGTAACTTATTTAAAATTTTTATTATTAATTTATTGTATATTATATTTAATATATTCATATTTTATAATATTTTAACAGAAATGTAGCGTTATCCTTAGGCTGTTCAAAGCATAATTTCATATAACCTTATGAGGTTCAACAAAGCCAAGTGCAAGGTCCTGCACCTGGGTCAGGTCAATCCCCAGCATCAGTTCAGAGTGGGGGATGAATGGACTGAGAGCAGCCCTGTGCAGAAAGAATTGGGGATATCGGTGGATGCAAAATTGGACATGAGCTGGCAATATTTGTGTTTGCAGCCCATAAAGCCAACAACTCGTTGCCTGCATCAAAAGAAGTGTGGCCAGCAGGTCAAGGGAGGAGATTCTCCCCCTCTACTCCACACTGGTGAGACCCCACTTGGAGTCCTGTGTCCAGCTCTGGAGTCCTCAGTACAAGAAAGACATGGACCTGTCGGACAGGGTCCAGCGGAGGACCACAGAAATGATCCGAGGGCTGGAGCACCTCTCCTATGATGACAGGCAGAGACTGTTAGGGTTGTTTAGCCTGGAGAAGAGAAGGCTCCAGGGAGATGTGATTGCAGCCTTTGAATATATAAAGGGGGCTTAGAAGAAAGATGGAGAGAGACTTTTACCAGGGCCTGTAGTGACAGGACAAAGGGTAACGGTTTTGAACTAGAACAAGGCAGATTTAGATTAGATATAAGGAGGAAATTTTTTACGATGAAGGTGGTGAGACATTGGAACAAAGAAGTTGTGGATGCCCTATGATTGGAAATGTTCAAGGCCAGGTTGGATGGGGCTTTGAACAACCTGATATAGTGAAAGATGTCCCTATCCATGGCAGAGGGTTGGAATAGATGGTCTTTAAAGGTCCTTTCCAACAACAACCTTTCTATGATTCTGTATTATTCAACATTGTACATTTTAGGGATTTTCATATAGAAATATAAGATCACAAAAGAAGACTTCTTTAAATTGTTTTGCTGTTTATAGATTTAAATAATCATCTAAATCTATCTACCCATAAGTGCATATTTTGTGAACTTAATTTATTTTCCATCCTATGTTGCCAGAAGCCAAGACATTACTGTGCCATTGCTGGATGTTTCTAAGGTTGCCATGCTTTCCTGGTTTTCAGAGAGGAAACAGGTTAGTGCCTTCTTGCCTACTTCTGGCCTGCAGGCTTTTAACTTGAAATCTTTTTCCCTAGTTCTGATTTCTCTCTTCCTGCCCCGGGTCTCTCTCCTTCTTTCCCTTCCCCCAGCTTACTCTCCCCCTCTTTTTTTTTTTTGTTTACACAATCTGGAAGGGTTTTTTTCTCCCATCCACTGGAATGTTTGTACCTGAAAGTTTTTCATTGTGACATTCTGTTAGGTAGTTGAATTTTTTGTTTCTTTTAAATTCTTGTGTTTAACTTGATTATTTTGTGCTGCAAGAAACATGGAGCATATTAAAGATGTACTAAATAAATAGATGTGTATATTATTATATATAATAATATATATTTTATCTATATAAAATATAAATGTATTTTATACATTTAGACATAGATGATATATTTATTTATTTGTTTAAACTCATTGAAGAATATTGAAGATTATTATGCATTCAGGGATGACTGAAGTGCCATAGTAGTTGCAGAAGTGGTGCAAGAAGCACAGGATACTCAAAGCAGTTAACAAACACTCAAGGCCAATACCTTGTAATGATCAAGCTCTGCCTTTATCTGGGTTTCAAAAACAACTGGGGATAAACAAATTACGTAAATGTATTCAGGAGCACAAATCCTCCAGGGTAAATGTCAAAGCAACTGTAAACCGCAGCATCTTTAAAATGAACAGCTAGTAGAAGAAAGCATGCATCTGACGCCTGGAAGACCAGTCAATTGTTTTTCAGACATAGATCTGTGTGGAGGAAAGCGAATCTTTAAATGTCACTTGGGGAGGGCAGAATGGGAAGGAGGAGCTGAGAAAAGTCACACATGAAGCAGAAGAGATCTTCAGCGTATTTTGAGATCTTGACAGATGTACTTATGATTAAGCTTGGCTGTGAAAAAGGTAGTGTCATTGCTGTTTTACTAGTATGAGGCAATAAAGTGTCATTAACTCTCAAGTAGCTGCATTTCTTATCAGACAGCCAAGAAGATAACATAATCTTGCCTAGTTCCACTAGTAATTATATATCTAAAGGCAGCAGTTTTATCTTGCTCCTATGGAATGCAATCAAAAATAAATCTGAAGTTTAATCCTGTAAATTTATTGACATTGTCTGCTTATAAAGCATTTATTAGGAATTAAGCATGTGTTTAAATAGCTTGTTGCATAGTTACAGGGCTGTATTGAAATATACCCAGTGCATGTCTACACTATACATTGCAAAGCTCTGGAATAACATCAGAATGAGTTTCAAATGATATAGTCCAATAAAATGGAGGCAGCATAGCCATATGGGCTGTTTATATGGCTTGACCAAGGTTGAGGACTATGCTGTGCTATGTAGGCATATAATTCTTTTAATTAAGCTGAGAAACTAAAATAATGCTTTATTATTTAGTACAGATATGAAACACTGATTTTTATTGTTAATACAGTGAGCACCGGACTCTTTAGTAGTAACAGGTGTTTCCATTAATTCAGTAGGGCTAAACAGAAGAGTGAAGACCTAGTAATAAGTGTTTGCAAACCCAATGCTTCCTGAAAATAGGAAAGATGGTTCTGTAGTGGTATGTATTGCCTATTAGTTTGAACATGCAAATAGATTTAAAGATTTAGAGTATCTGAATAGCAATAAAGGGGTACTACTGTGCAGAGATAAATTGGAATCTGTCAATCACCTGCCTTCCTATAAAATAGTTACATAAGATGGATTTGAAGAGGATCTTGTCCACAAAGATAAGTGTTGCCTTTATGATAGCAGAGGAGGCAGAAAAGGCATTGAGTTTATCAGCTTGCCTGACATCCATGATAATGAAAACTTAGAAAATACAAGAAGGTAGAAAAATATATGCTGTCAGTTCTTTCATATTTCACAGCTAAGGAAAAAAGCTACTTTTTAGAAATGCAAGTACTTAGATTTTGGCTAGTGATTAAATAAAGCAGAAGATCTGAGCAATGATCAATCTTGAGTGCAAAGAATCTGAGATTTTAAATACTAATATTTAATTAAGTTCTTGATTGTAGAATTTTTCCCTGTGGCATACTGTGGAAAGCAGCCTAATTAATAGTAACTGTGGGAGCTGTGAGAAGCTTACAAAATTTCCCAAGTCCTACCTGACCATCCATAAGATTTTTAAGTAGTCAGAGCAAGTGTCGAACTGTTGCCTGCCAGAACAGATGAAACATTTCCTTAGTAGTATCTTGATCAATGCAAATGCACTGGCTTTGGAGACTTATTTGCCTCTGTGGGTTGGCCTAGCAAACAAATGCCCCAGCAGCACCAGCAGCTAAGGTGAGGTTGGAAGACTGACTGTTCTTGGTGAGACCAAAAGGCCACTTAACCTAGCATCCCATTTTTGACAATGGCCAAAAGTGAATGCGTAAAAAATGATGTAAGAATAGGGACAGGTTTATGGTAATTCCTTCCGGTAGTCTTGCATCCTCCTCCTATTTTCAGCTCAGGGACTTGAAGAGTTGGATGTGGTTTCCGGGTACTTTGTAATGCACAATTATTTTTTCTTCAGTGTATTTGACTGACTGCAGCAAAGGCTACTGGATCTTCAATTCAGTCTTTGGCCCTCCAGAGGTCCCTAAATTGCAGATTACCAGAAACAGGGACAGTAAAACAGGGGTACATTGCTCTCTCATACTCCAGAACACCAAGGAAAGCACAAGCCTCAATATGCGCCATAGCAGTGCAGCCTTGTCAATAAAGTTCAAGAAGTACTCAAAAGCTGCAAGGGTGGTCCTGTGTGCTGGAGCTGTGCACTGCTGCAGGCTTTCTTCATCTTCAAGTAATACGGTGCATTTGTGGAGATGACAAATAAAGCAGAAAGCCTTTGGTTTAGTTTACTTCAAAGAGGCAAACCCAGAAGCTGCTGTCAGCGAGTCCTGAGCTGAGGAGTGTCAGCGGGAAGAAGCTGTCCTGTGCTTATTCCAGTGGTCTGTGGAACAGGAGCTGCTTGAAAGTATTGTACTGTGCCAAAGGAAAGGACAGTGACCTTTCCTGAAAAATACCTTCTAAAAAAGGCTGTTTATGGTCTCTAGCATCTTTCCCCGTGTCCCTGCCTTTTCTATACACTCCTGAATCATAACAAATGTTGCTGTTACGTAAAACCCACGGTATGTCAGCTTGCTGATCTCTCTCTAGCCTTGAAATTCTGCCCGAGTCCCCCTCCTTTCCCCAGTCTTTTGCCCTACTTCTTCTGACCGCTGCTCTATGCTTCCCAAATACTCTTCTTTTTTGTATTTTCTGTCCACTCCACCCCACCACTACTTAAGTGACAGGGAGGTTTTTACCAGTTTTTGCTAAAAGGCTGGCTCAAGTGCAGTTCCAGCTGAAGTAAGAAAAAGTACCTTTGTTAATTGTTCGGTTTCCATGGCACCAAAGACTTCAGGCTTTTTCTCGCTTGTTTTGACAAGCTGTCTTTGTACCAAGAGACCATAGGGATCGCAAGTGGGTTTTATGCTGAATGCTTTTGTGATATCAGCTCCTTTGTAATCAGGAAATGGCAAATACACAGCTAGTAGGATTGCCAGACGTAAGGGTCTAGTAGTCTGTCGCTCTTCTTTGTACCGCAGAATTGGGCTAAGAGGGATTTTGGCTGTATGAATGCCAGGAAGATGCAGAGCTGATTATAGGTCGATAATTTCTCTGTACGCATTTTTTTTTTCCCATCGAACAAACTGCCTACCTGTGTGACCTGGAAACAAGTACTTGGTTAAGAATGATAGAAGTGCTGTAAAGTAATAATTTGTGTTATTCCTTAGAAACGGTCCCCCTGATGCTTTGCTGAGCACGTCAGTGCCTGTGCCAGGCAGAACAAGACAGCTCTATTAGATATGCAATACTTTATAACTCCTGCGAAGGTACATCAAAAGCTACTGTGTGTTTGGCACAGTCTGAATAGCTCCTGGGGCTAGCACGGCCCTGTCTCTCCCCCACCTTACTGTCTATCTGCACTGTCATGTGTATCCAAAATATTCTAGTAACTGCAGAAAAGTGACTTTTTCGACAGGAAAAAAATTGCTAGATGGAATTCTTTGTAATTTTTTTTTCATTCGATTATTAAATGCTACAGAATATACATTCAGTGATGAATCTACTTCACACAGTTAGGTCATACATGATCAGTAGAATAAAAACTTGGTCAGAATCTGAGGCAGATAATTTAGATTATATGTATTATCACAATAGTGAGGTTTTATTTGAGTCTGGTTCATGGGAAAGTAATGGAAGTTAGTTGTTTTGAAGAGCTGGTGGCCTAACTACCTTGCCTTGGTGAGTGATCATGATGAAGCTGGAAATAGAAATAAAAGAAGAAACCCTTGTGGTAAGCAATAAATCAATCAGCTGTCAGTCTGTTAGATTTTGCATGCATTCTTCCTCCCTAGTACAAGAAGAGGATGGGGTCATCACTTTTGGGCAGCCATGAGACAATCAGACAGTAGCTGTCTGGAGACAAAGACATGATTTTTTTCACAGTAACAGTGAGACAGCCTCCCTTTTCCCAAACCCCTTTGGGTTGACAGGTTAAAGAGGACCCTGGTGTC
This sequence comes from Scopus umbretta, assembly GCA_013400535.1. Taxonomy (NCBI): domain Eukaryota; kingdom Metazoa; phylum Chordata; class Aves; order Pelecaniformes; family Scopidae; genus Scopus; species Scopus umbretta. Next base: position 41,419 of record VZTL01008190.1, read on the forward strand.
CTGGTTTCAGCTGGGAGAGAGTTCATTTTCGTCCTAGTAGCTGGCATAGTGCTGTGATTTGGATTTAGGATGAGAATAACGCTGATAACACACTGATGGTTTAGTTGTTGCTCAGCAGTGCTTACACTAGTCAAGGACTTCTCAGCTTCCCATGCTCTGCCAGGGGCACCAGAAGCTGGGAGGGGGCACAGCCAGGACAGCTGACCCAACCTGGCCACAGGGCTATTCCATACCATATGGCGTCACGCTCAGTATAGAAACTGGGGGGAATTGGCAGGGGGGCAGCGATCGCTGCTCAGGGCCTGGCTAGATGTTGGTCGGTGGGTGGTGAGCGATCATATCACTTGGGGTTTTTTCCCTCCCTGGGTTTTGTTTCTCTCTCTCTCATTGTTCCCTTTCTCATTACAATTTTTATGACTATTGTTATTGTTATTATTTTATTTCAATTATTAAATGGTTCTTATCTCAACCCACGAGCTTTCTTACTTTTACCCTCCTGATTCTCTCCCCCCTTCCACCGGGAGGAAGGGTGAGTGAGCGGCTGTGTGGGGCTTTGTTGCTGACAGGGGCTAAACCAGAACACCTGGATAGGATCCTTACATCTGATCAACAGAGAAGCATGCAGCGGGCACTGAAAACAGAGATGTGTACTGCTGTATGTAGTGGAGCTTTAGTAAAATCAAAAGTATTCCAAAACAGACCCTTCTCAGTCATGTCTTCTCCACACCGCAGGTTGTCAGGTGCACATCAATCTCTATCTTCTACCTTTGGGAATATTCCCACTGTTTGTCTCCGTGATGTGTCTGTCTCTGTCTCTTTGGAAAACTTCACCATGGAGAAAGTCAGATTTATCAGCATTTGTTTTTCACCCAGAAACAGGAGCATTTTTCAAGATGTATTGAAGAGCAGCTTTTCAAAGGACAGTTTTATTTCTGCTTCTTTTTCTAATCAGATTTTGAAAAGGAAAACACAGCTATTGGTTTAATGGAATGCTCTTTTCTGAAACCGATCTTTGCCATGGCAAAAGACCAAAGGATACTATTACCTTGGGTATTTATGGATGTATTTCCTCAGCTGTAAATATATTTCCTTATAAATTAGACAATGAGGTATTTTATCAGGGAAACAGACTTCTTGTCTGTTCCTATATTGCTGTACGTTCTGGCATTGCATTTTGTTTCTTAGGCTGGTTATACAAAGCCTGAAAAGAAAGAAGTGACTAGTTTGCTTCACACAGGATGTTATTTTTTTTTAATTTGAGCTCTGTTTTGATTTTTTTTCTGGTCTTGCAGTNTCCTTTCCTTGTTTTTTTAATAAAACATGTAACTCTATTCAAAACTAAGCAAATGAAGCAATTAAAACTCTTTTTTCTGCTCATGTCTATGGCAGATTGGGGCTATTTTTCCAGTGGTTTTCATTTCAGAAATTAACCCTAGTTATAAACATTGCATGTTAGAATGGATTTCACTGTGTACTGATTTATGTGATTATTTGAGGGGCCTATTAATGTACAGATTACTAGTGAACAGTTACGTTATGTCTGATACCTTCTGCTCATTGCCACTACCTATTTTAGCTGTAGGGGTCAATTACAGTAAATCTTACCCCTTTTCAAGAGCTAGAATTATTTTTCCCAGTTTATTTCTGTGTGTGAATTTTATAGGACCTTATTGAATGTTTAGGGCTACAAACGTACTCTTCTGTTTGGAGAAGAACCAGGTAAAAAATGATAAAATTGCAACATTATTATGATAATTACGATAGTTTGCCATAGTGAATCAGTAGAGAGAAGCTAGGAGGCCGCTACCGAAGAGCTCACAGCAATGCATCATGGTTGTGGCTTCCTAATGTTGTCCCTGAGACAGCACATTTCTACCACACCTGAAGTACTGGATTTTGTTTATATTGGCACAATTAATTCCTGCAATTTTGTATAAAGAGATTTTTTTTTTGGCAAGATACTACGATTTCTTCTGAAATAGCTGGTAATGGATTCTTTCAGTCACTTCTTACAGAGATGAACTGAAAGTCTTAAGGGAAAAGGGAACAAGAAGAGAATTAAAAGGGCGGGGGAAGAGGAAGTTTCTTCGATTAGTTTCAAAGGGAATAATTTTTACATTTCCAGCTCAGCATGCTCATCAATAGCAGTGGAGAATCTGCAGTACATGTTAAACAGTTCCTTTCTGCTCTGTAAAACTAGGCATGATTCCCTGCAGTGCACAAGAAAAACAATTCCACTATCAATAATCTACAGAAACACTTCTACCAGACACCTCTGTTTTTAGGAAAAATTCCATCTGTCTAACACTTCTGACTTACTAGGAGTTGATACATCTTTTTTATTGGTTTCTTTTTCAGAAATTGATGAAGAACAACCTCAGTTTTAAACCTCTAGATATTTTTTAGGTTTTGTCCAGATAATTTCTTCCTCACCCTTCCTAGAAATACTATCTATATAATATTCATAATCTATATTTTCGTATCTATATAATATCTGTAGCTACAAATATACATTACTTATTTTTATATTGATACAGCAACATCTAATCTATATGATTGAGCACTGGGATATACTTTCTGGTAACAATAAAGAGCACAAAGTTTGGAATTCGCATTCTTTCATTAAAACGTTAGCCCTTCTTTATTCCTACATATTTCAACATTTGTTTTGGAAAGCCCTTTCTTGCTCCAGCTGTAACGTAAAAACACCTTAAGAATCAAAGACACATGTAGGTATGCAGAAAGAATTTCAACCCCTTTTCTTCTAGTCGTAGATGATACAAGACAGAATGAAGGATGACAGAGTATCTAAGACTGGTGAAAATAGTATCCTTTAGAAACTCATGAAGCTTAAGATAGTGAATGAAACTACATTTTAAAATAATAATAAAAAATACTANTCTCAGTCATGTCTTCTCCACACCGCAGGTTGTCAGGTGCACATCAATCTCTATCTTCTACCTTTGGGAATATTCCCACTGTTTGTCTCCGTGATGTGTCTGTCTCTGTCTCTTTGGAAAACTTCACCATGGAGAAAGTCAGATTTATCAGCATTTGTTTTTCACCCAGAAACAGGAGCATTTTTCAAGATGTATTGAAGAGCAGCTTTTCAAAGGACAGTTTTATTTCTGCTTCTTTTTCTAATCAGATTTTGAAAAGGAAAACACAGCTATTGGTTTAATGGAATGCTCTTTTCTGAAACCGATCTTTGCCATGGCAAAAGACCAAAGGATACTATTACCTTGGGTATTTATGGATGTATTTCCTCAGCTGTAAATATATTTCCTTATAAATTAGACAATGAGGTATTTTATCAGGGAAACAGACTTCTTGTCTGTTCCTATATTGCTGTACGTTCTGGCATTGCATTTTGTTTCTTAGGCTGGTTATACAAAGCCTGAAAAGAAAGAAGTGACTAGTTTGCTTCACACAGGATGTTATTTTTTTTTAATTTGAGCTCTGTTTTGATTTTTTTTCTGGTCTTGCAGTTGATCTTTAATAGGAGGATGCAAAATTAAAATAGGGACAATTATAAGACACTTCTGTTTTGCATCTTCATAATCTGAAGGTTATTTGAAGCTTTGAAAGTCTCATCCCTGAATTTCAGAACTGCTCTTGTGGTAGTTTCCTTTTTCCCTTTCCTTTCCTTTCCTTTCCTTTCCTTTCCTTTCCTTTCCTTTCCTTTCCTTTCCTTTCCTTTCCTTTCCTTTCCTTTCCTTTCCTTTCCTTTCCT
>VZTL01008190.1:45398-57139 GCA_013400535.1 Scopus umbretta
GATACTACGATTTCTTCTGAAATAGCTGGTAATGGATTCTTTCAGTCACTTCTTACAGAGATGAACTGAAAGTCTTAAGGGAAAAGGGAACAAGAAGAGAATTAAAAGGGCGGGGGAAGAGGAAGTTTCTTCGATTAGTTTCAAAGGGAATAATTTTTACATTTCCAGCTCAGCATGCTCATCAATAGCAGTGGAGAATCTGCAGTACATGTTAAACAGTTCCTTTCTGCTCTGTAAAACTAGGCATGATTCCCTGCAGTGCACAAGAAAAACAATTCCACTATCAATAATCTACAGAAACACTTCTACCAGACACCTCTGTTTTTAGGAAAAATTCCATCTGTCTAACACTTCTGACTTACTAGGAGTTGATACATCTTTTTTATTGGTTTCTTTTTCAGAAATTGATGAAGAACAACCTCAGTTTTAAACCTCTAGATATTTTTTAGGTTTTGTCCAGATAATTTCTTCCTCACCCTTCCTAGAAATACTATCTATATAATATTCATAATCTATATTTTCGTATCTATATAATATCTGTAGCTACAAATATACATTACTTATTTTTATATTGATACAGCAACATCTAATCTATATGATTGAGCACTGGGATATACTTTCTGGTAACAATAAAGAGCACAAAGTTTGGAATTCGCATTCTTTCATTAAAACGTTAGCCCTTCTTTATTCCTACATATTTCAACATTTGTTTTGGAAAGCCCTTTCTTGCTCCAGCTGTAACGTAAAAACACCTTAAGAATCAAAGACACATGTAGGTATGCAGAAAGAATTTCAACCCCTTTTCTTCTAGTCGTAGATGATACAAGACAGAATGAAGGATGACAGAGTATCTAAGACTGGTGAAAATAGTATCCTTTAGAAACTCATGAAGCTTAAGATAGTGAATGAAACTACATTTTAAAATAATAATAAAAAATACTACTGGCATAGTAGGGTATCCTTGCATAACCAAAATTAGAAACTTCAGATCTGGAGCTCAGAGACATGATTTACTTTTTTTGACTTTTAGAGAACCATCTCCCTCCCTAGTGAATACTACCATGCTTTGGCAGATCCTTAACTTTTGCTGCGGAAGCACCAGAGGATCCCAAAAAATACTGAAACTATGTTGTGACAGGCTCAAAGACTAGGAGACTGTCTCTGTATATTGCCAAGGACAGTGTACTTGAAACATTTAATTTTCAAGCTAAACTGATTTCAGATACCTGTTTTAGATATAGTCAGGCTTCCTCAGAAGACTAATCTGTATGATTTCTTTAGCAACAGAAAAAGATTTGGGTCCGTCACTTATTTTTAAAAATCATAGCAACACTGAAGTGTTCTCTCTCGGCTCTCCTTCTAGACCATGGATCTTTTTTTGGGGGGGGAAATACAAAATCCAGACAGGTGGCTTTGCTGAAGATGAATAACTGTGGTTGTCTTCAGAGTCTGTCAGAATGACTCCTTCAGAAGGCAGTTATCTACCATCAGAAGTTATACAGATGGCCCCTTTACTCTGAAATAAAGTAAGCTGTGAGAATACTTGGGGCAATTTCTTCTTCTCAATTAACATTGCTGTTGCAATCAGTAAGCATTCAGCCTCCATTGAGGTTATTTAGTCAACCTCTTTGTGAGCATGTTCATTAGGTAGTCACCCATTCTTCAGCGCTCCTCAAAGAGTGTGCATGGCATCTGTTTAAAACTGCAAGACTTATTAAACCTATGAAGGCCCTACTATGCACAAATACCTTGCAGCAGGTACCACATTTCAACACACAGTTCTCCAGTTCAACATCTAGGTTACAACATCACACAAATGAGAAAATACTCAATGAGTATCTTGATGCTTTTACTCTTCTGTTGATGCTGGATGAGTAACATGTTGTGTTTATCTAATTTTTCCTCTCAGAGTAAGGCCTTCTTCAAAACCTTTTAGCTTTGCCATTTAGTTTTTGTCTGAGCTGCATCACTAGAACAGATGGAAACTATTTTTATCACTAAGAGCATTTTCCTGTCTAGGATGCATGATGTTCCCTCTTTCCTATTGTAGAGTTAAAGGAAGCCTAGGGCGAGCAAGGTTGCCAACACTCACCCTGGAAAAGCAACAGAAGAAAGATGTGCCCCACACATTGAATGTGGATTTTCAGACCTCAGTTTAAGTACTATCTCTATAGTCTCCTACTTATTTATTGATATATTTCTCTTCAGAAGGAGAATGCATTTGATGTAATAATTTGTTCTATCAGTAAGTACCTATCTCTTTTGCTATATTCACTCAAAAGGCTTGAATTTGGTATCAACTGTAAGTATTTGTTGTATATTTATTGTATTTTACAATAGGTACGAAATACATTTCCTGTTAGTTTGATTTGTTGTACTGCTTAGATAGCATGGGACCTGAAGATAATTTGATTTTGGTGACTGGAAGGCCATTTCCAAAATCTAGCAAGAAAAAAATGCATATAGATTTTTCAGGCATGAAATTTCAATAAAGTGACCTTTGCAATATTATTTGCATTACAAGAACACAAGAACCTTATTAGAAACATAACATTTACTTTCAAATATTTCCATTTATCCAGCCAGTGGTGTTTTTTATGAGATTATGCTTTAAAGTTTGGTTTTCTATTAGGTTTCTTTTACATCTCTGTTTAAACTTGTGCATTTATTTGAGTTTGCTGTAGGTAGGCAAATGGAGTTTCTAATGAAAGCTAGACCATAAGACCAGTATGCCTGCACAAGCTGGAAAACTGAGCTTGTAATATTTTGTTTTTCTTCACAGCCAGGCTGATGGGTTTTTTTTTTCACTTTACTCAATATCTTAACTTCTACCATCTCTGGAAGCAAATAAAAGAACAAACAAATCAGCACTTGGAAACTACTGATATTGCAAGAAGTATGATATGAACTCTATCTTATGTTTTTTCTTAACCCTAGAGACCTTGAAATTTCCCTCTATGTGGCTGACTATGTGGGCTTGTCTTAGTAATGGGTTCATCAAAGCATTTCTTTATCTTTCTAAGTGCTGGTGAAAGGCTTCTCTCCTCGCTGTGCAATGGCTGGTGTCAACACTGACATTTTGAACTTGGACAATTTTTTAGTATTTTTGATTGAGCTCACATGTTCAGTTTTAAACAATATTGAATTTTGCACTCACAAAGTTGTACAATTTCAGCTAAATAAGTACAACTCTGTGGAAAGCTCACTCCCCAGAGCAGCTCACGATTGCTCTTTTGGCTGATGATGACTGGTGATTGATGACTCCCTAGGCAAATGTGCAGCAAGCATTTTGCATCTTCAGGTGGGAATGGACACCAAAGAGTTGGTCTTGGGGACCTAACAAACTCTATCCTAGGAACAGTGCTTGGAAAATCCTTAATGCACCTGATTAATAGTGATGTTGCAGCATTGAATGTTTATGTGATAGATGATTGGTATCCTTGAAAAATTGGGTCAAGATGCTATGAAATGTGCTGTCAGGGTATCCCCTTGACTATTAGCTGCTATTGCTAAGCTGACCTGATCTGCATATATAGACTAGTCATGTGACTTATTAGCTATATCAGTCAGGATTTTACCGATCTCTCTTTTTTTGTCAGTTTCTGATATGCAAAATAACAAGTGTTGAGGGAGCTAGACAAAATGTGAGAATTAGAACAGAAACCTCAATTTTAACACTAAGATTAGGGAAGGCCTGATTTGCTTATATGTTAGGCAGGTAGTTAAATAACATCTTTACAGATGAAGTCAGGGAGGTTTCACTCAATAAAAGATATGTCTTAACTAACTTCTACTAGTGTAAACAGCTGAAACCAGGACAAATGGGTTAACAAGTACATTATGTTTAATATTCTACATTTGATTGTTGCTTTTTCTGAAAAGTCTTGAAAATCTACCTCAGATAGTGTTCTAAGATTAGATAGATAATTATAAAGTTAATTAAACCATAAATTACAAGTTTTGGCAAATACTAAAAATATTAGCAAGTTTGGGAAAAAGTGAAAAGGGTGTCTGCTTGCTTAAAAAAAAAGAAAAAAGTTAACAGCAGTGACTAGTAAGGACAAACTAGTTTAATATAAATATTGATTATTTGAACATCGAGTGGGTAGTTCATTATATTTTGTTTGCAATCCCAATTGTTTTATATTAATTTAAAAACTGGGAAAATTCTCTTTGGGTTATTATTTAACACATTATACTTTAACTTTATAAGAATTTTCTTCTGTGCTAACTCATTAAAAATTAGTTTTCACCTCAGAATCACCACAGAGTCATATGCTTTCATTGAAATGTGGATAGTCTACACTTTTCAAAATCAGGTCAGTATTTAGAAACATAAAAAATAATTTAAAAACTTACTTTTGACTGTTGACTTTTTAAGAGGGAAAAGAATGGACCTTTATTTCTTCATCTCATTCAGATAATGTGATGTCCCCAAAATTGTTCACTAGCAACTTGTTAGATGTCTAATAGAGGAATGACTCAGCAAAAAGCACTTTTTATTTTGAACTACAAACATTACCTTATTCAGCTGTTGGGTTTTTTGGAGATATCTTTAGTTATTCCTTTGCTTGATCTCACATTTTGCAAAGAAAAATAATTTAAATTCAATCTGATTTAAGACATGACTTGTTTCTGTACCTGTGTTCAGGTAACGGACAACAAACCAGGCTCAGTTCTTAGCTGAAAAGCTGACTTTTATTATGAAGGTGGATGACTTTTCCCGTTCCGCATGGAAACGCTTTTTACATCCTTAGTTTGTTCTTGTCAAGAGATGAAGGTTATCTGGGGCTGGACCTGTCTCCCCCTCTGTAAATATATGGTGACTACCATAATAAAGTTCTGGTTTCTCTTGAAGCCTTTAAGCCCTACAATAGTATTAAAGTAGCTGTGAACCAGCAGATAGCAGAAGGTGAAGGTAGGTAATACAAAAGATGGTGCAGATTACCAGTGTTATTCTTTCAGAAACAAAATTCCCAAAGAATTTCATGTTTCAAACAGGATTGTGAGTTTCTAGAAAGAATCTTCAGAAGACTAAATGAGACAATCGACTGCAGAGAAAATACCATATTTGAAATGTATAATATTGCCCTGCTGGAAATAATGGTATATGACTTAAAACTGCCACAAAGGCAAAGCAATATCAATATGATTACAGACCCCTGTATGCTGTTATGAATTTTGAACACTGCAATAGACTGAATTATAGCCTGGCTTAGATGAACATTATTACTAGTACCAGTACCTGGAGTACTAGTGGCTACCTTAGTTCTATTTCATAAGCACATAACTTTTGCAGCCATCAATATAAATACCTTTTTAAAACCATGAAACTTTGTTCTAATTAACTACTTAGCTAACCTTATTATTAACTAAATTGAACTGTTGGCACAGTTAAGTTACATTAGTGTTCTGATTTTTATGAAAAATGTTAAAAGTTGTATTATTGCAATTACTTATTACAATTACTTGTTATATTCTCCTCTGTACTGAAAAAAGGACATTCTTGTCAGCAAGTGCAGAGCTTTCATGTACACTGTAATATACGCCAAAGATCTGTAATTATCCTCTGACACCATAAACACGCAAGTATCTGAAAATTTAAATTTCACAGTGTGCTGGTTTTGGCTGGAATAGGGTTCATTTTCTTCACAGTAGCTAGTAGGGGGCTAGGTTGTGGACTTGTGCTGGAAACCGCATTGGTAACACAGGGATGTTTTAGTTCCTGCTGAGCAGTGCTTACACAGAGTCAAGGCCTTCTCTGCTTCTCACCCCACCCCACCAGCGAGCAGGCTGGGGGGGCACAAGAAGCTGGGAGGGGACACAGCCAGGACAGATGACCCCAACTGACCAAAGGGATATTCTACAGCATATGACATATCATGTCATGCTCAGCAATATAAAGCTGGGGGAAGAAGAAGGAGGGGTGGGAACACTTGGAGTGATGGCGTTTGTCTTCCCAAGTAACCACTACACGTGATGGAGCCCTGCTTTCCTGGAGATGGCTGAATGCCTGCCTGCCCGTGGGAAGCAGTGAATGAATTCCTTGTTTTGCTTTGTCTGTGAATGTGGCTTTTGCTTTGCCTATTAAACTGCCTTTACCTCAACCCACAAGTTTTCTCACTTTTACTTTTCTGATTCTCTCCCCCATCCCACCAGTGGGGATTGAGTAAGCGGCTGGGTGGTGCTTAGCCGCAGGCTAGGGTTAAACCATGACACACAGTATTAGAGTCTAACTTATTAATAAGATATATTACCTTTGTTGTACAATGTGAATATCCTATCGGCTAACATATGTTCCCTTGCCAAGTATTTTAAGAAATGGATTTGAATGGAACCTTCTCAATATGAAAATGCATTAAAACATTTTACTCTATTATCTGATTATCCTATCCCACTTTATCTATTATTCTGTTTCAGTCTTTTGTCTTCGCATTAGTTTGCTTTTTCAGCTTTTGTTAAAATTTAATTAAATATAATTTTCTATTCACTTTCCCACCTTACTTCCTACTTTCCTTCAATATGCTTAGTGCAAAATCAAAAATCTTTCAAACTACTGAGATAGAATTATTTGTCACATTTTCTTTTTAAAGCATAGCGCATAGAAATGTGCTTCACATCTACCTCTTTTTAAAGCAAGAGCTTATGAGTTCCCAAATACAAGAATTCTGTGTGAAAGAAGAAACTACAATTTGTGAACTACCCTTTTGTTCCCACTTACTTAAGATTTATAGTAGTCATTCATGAAACTGGAAGCAGTATCTGGCCACAGGTACCTACTGCAATTGTAGAAAAGCTTGCCTCCATCAAAAAAGTATTTAATTTTCAATTAAAGTATTTATGAGTTTTTGTAAAAAGTCAAAAATTATATATTTATAATTTTTATAGACACTTTGTACAGAAAAATATTAAGCTCATTTAAGTTTTTCAGGATTTCAAGATTTAGACAGATTTTTATTGAATTACTTCATTATCTTTGATCTGAATGTTCAAATGATCATAAGTGGCATTTTATTCAAAGCTATCTCCAAAACCACATCAAGTGGAAATAAGTTTGTCTTGGTGTGGTTAATCTTATCCACACAGTAAGCATATATGTAGCACCTCAAAGACTTTCTCCAAATATGTAGTACACTGCTATGCCTCTGATCTATGCCAAACTTTGATAGGATAGCACTTAACAGAACAAATCCTTATTATTTTTTCTATAGTGTCCTGAGGACTAGCCCTGGAATATCTCTTTCAATCTAACATTCTAAGTATGTCTTTCTTATCAATAGTCATATTTTTAATTTAAAGTTTTAATTTTAAGTTAAGAAAGAGGCTAATCAGATTTTTGGTTTGATTTCCCGCCCCCCCCTCCCCCAAATTTTTCACACTAATTGGGACAGTTCATTCATTTTAATTTTGTTTAGTTAATGGCTTTTCAGACAATGCTTTGAAGTGTTTACTAAAAAATCATTTCTTCAGGCTGAAAAAGTCAGTTAGTTGTTTCTGAAAAACAAATTAAGATGTATCTTAAATTTTCCTTGCCCCGAATTACACAGAAACCTAGAGTAATTACAAGTACCAGTCCTGTGCAAATATATTCTGCTTTTTGCTATAATTGCCACATGACCACCATTCATATTTTTCCCCAGTAAATTAGAATGACAAATAGTGGTAGACTCTTCTAGGGTTTTCTAAGAAGTTTTGTATGTCTTTCCTCACCCACCATGTCTCATTTCAACAGATTTAGAAGAAATTTAATATTCCATGATAGGAACACACATTTGAAAAAGGGCATGAATACTTAAATACTTGCAAAATGTAAGGACTTCGTATATTTCAGATTTCATCTTATAATGACAGTAAAAACTGCTATAAACATTTCTGCTATAAATATTTTGCTGAAGCTATATCTTTTAACAAATTGACTGACATATGAAAATGCAATAAAACCTGAAGAAATATCTTGGCTCATACTTGCTTATAATACTGGCATTGTAATGTTGACGTACCTTTAGTACCTTTTTTGACTATTTAGTAAAAGAATGTCTTGCATTCAATCACAGATTTTTTAAAATCAGTTTTAAATATCCAACACAGTAATTTCCTTAAATAAACTATTTTATGCACAGATTAAAATCTCAAGCCTAAATACCAGAGACTATACTGACAATTTTTAATTCACTGGCTCAAAGGGAGTTTTCTTTTGTATACAAATGAAATAATCTTTCCCACTACAATGTCACTTCTGCTTGAATAGGAACGGAATAAAATCAGTGTAAAATCTTGATGATTTTGCCTACAATGCCTTATATGTGGTTTAATTTTTTTTTAAATGACCATGATTTTGATGCCTCCATTATTGTATGCTCAAGCTGAGACATTTCAAGGAAGTGTGGCATTCAGTACCACAACTCCACATTTCCTAAAGGTGTGCTACTGACATGATTTTGCACCTATGTGCCAATCAATATAAGGGAGTATTTGCACTACTTTTCCACCAACAAAGTTAATTTGAGGAGTAACTGAGTGACAATGTGATCAATAGAATTACTTGCACAAGATTACTGTGAAAATACTTTGTTGTAGTTTAACCCAGCAGGCAGCTAAACACCACACAGCCNGTTGCCAGCTTTTTGGAATGATGTTTAGTTTTACTACTGTAAATATCACAGACAATAACAACAAGAAACCAGTGCCCCAGGATTACCTGAATAATTGGCTTCCCAAATCATTTTTATCTTCCACATTATTGGAAGTATGCTCATTGTTTTATGTACTTTGTACTATCGCATCTAATCCTGCCAGGGTCAGTAACAATGTGCCAGCAAAGTCTTGGACTCTTTCTGGATGAGCATATTAAAATAGCCTAGTGAAACTTGCCTTCTCTGTTTCCAGAAATAAGACTATGAAGCTACTATTCATCTAATTAATGAATAAATTACACTTATTAGATTAGTTATTAGATTAAAATTCACCACAAAATTTAAAAATACTTGAAAAGCAAGATAAAACGTCAGATTTTAAGGTGATGGTTTGCTTCATAGGCCACATGAAAACTGGTGAGGTTGCTCACTGACAGTTTGGTTAACATTTACCAACAAAAGGGGATGAAAGACAAAGTCCACACGAGTTTTACTCATACGATAAACAGAGCGAAGTTAATTATCATGCAAAAAGATATAGCAAGACTTAGTACAGGATTTAAAGTAATTTGAAGAGGTTCCTATATGAGGAGGTATAAATGGCTGGTAAAACAACACCAGCAGATTTTGTGTTTTTCCCAGGAGTATTATTTTAAAAGCAGGCTTAAACACAGCGTGATTAGTTTACCAGAAATTGTTCTTCACTTTGTTTTGTCTTCTCAATTTTTGTGTGGTATCTGTTTTGCTATTCACATTTTTTAAGAGACTTCCAAGGGAGAGAAATAAAACTCACTTAAAATGAAGTCTGACTATAGTATGTATTCTATTCTTATTGAGCCAATTATGAAAAGGTCTTTCTACTGAAACTTTTTCTCTCTACCACTGAACTAAGAATGGAGGAATTCTAAATTTCTCCTATAGCTACCGAAAACATGTTCCAGATTATTAGCCTTGCTGAATACTTCCTTCATTAATTCATTATGGATTTTCCCCTGAAAAGTTCTTTTAAGATGTAGTATTACCAGTTTCCATCTATTGACATTTAAGCTCTCTAGTCAGTGGTTCAAAAAAATGGATTAATGAAATTTGTTTCTCCTTTCCAAGTTCAGCACATGACTGGCATTGAGTCTAATAATGTTGTCTGGATCTGACAGATGTAGAAATGTTTATTTTTACAGTTACAGTATGAACTGAGTATAGATAACAGCAGAAGCAGAACCTCTAAAAAAATTTTGGGTTTAGTTATTGGCTTGACTCCTTCTCTCTCTCAAATCAGTTAGTCTACTGGATTGCAAGTGGAGAAAGACCTGGTCTTCTAATGCTTGGTGAAGTAGTCTATCTTATGAGTCATGCGTATGGAAAATTTCTTGAGTAAATTAAAATTTTCTTGACTAAGAAGATAGTGTTGATAAATGTAGCATGATTAAGGACTGAATGTCTAAGACCTGGAACATCTCTGTAATGGGTTTGAGTTCAAGAGGAAACATAAGGCTACCAACACCAAGGGAGGCCCCATGCCAATTTAACTGTTGTTACTAGTCTCTCTCTTTCACTACAAAGTATGCCACAGGCCAGTCTGTTATACATGAAAATCCCATTTTACTGAGATCTGACAAAAACTGAATAAGCCAATACTGCTACAGAGGCAAGATAAAATGAGTTAAATAACTTGTCTAAGATTAGATATGCCTTAAGAATTAGGTATGAAGAAGTATTAAGTAAGTATAACAATGAAGAATATTCAGTATGTTAAGGGATATTTGACACACTTGGAATGTTTTGAAGGAATCTAAGAAAAAAAGAAAGGTTAAATGACATACATAATATTTTCTATAATTAGTTCATATTGGAGAAAAAACAGATGATAGTGAAAATTTTCACTTTTTTTTTTAAATGGAAGAACTCATGAGCCTCGGAAGTATGTAATTTATAGTCTCCAAGAACTGCTGGAAAGAACAGAGAGATTATCTGTGATCTGTGGAACCAGTAGTTTGTCTACCCCAGGTTCCTTTAAAGTGTTCTTGTTGACAGTTTATACATTTAGTGTCTGTTGAACATTATTATGATAAGGAGAAAATTATATTTCTGAAATAGTTATTAGTAGTATAATCTTTAGGCTGCTGATTAAAAAGATCACATAAATGAAAAGTAGGAGGTGAGAAAAAGAAGTCAGGTTCCTGATCTGTATTTACTCTTCCTGGCTTTGAATAATTTAACCTTGATACTGTTTCATTTAGAGTGGCTCAGTTTTTCACCAGAGAAGATGACTACAGGTTAATTACAATGCCCAGTCTGAGAGCCAAAGGCCTAATTAATTCCTTTGTCATCAACTAACATGCCCAGGGATGTTGATGGCTGTTCAGTAAACGCCTCTCTTTCAGCTACTTATTGCTTCTTTTGTGTTGAATGCTGATAGAGGCGGCATCAGTTAGCCTATGGTTCAGGTTCTGCCAGGGCTACTGTTGCCCCACTTTGGGGCAGTGGCAATGAACTCTATATTTTTAAACTTTTAAACTTTTTTTTTTAACTTTTAAACTTTTTTTTAAACTTTTAAACTTTTTTTTAAATTATTTTATTGCAGTGGCAATAAACTTCAGCTTTTAGGCTGTGTAATCTTGAGGCAGGCAAGGGAGGAAGAACTAAAAATATTTGTTTATCTTCCAACAAGCTTCTAATAGGAGTAGAGACAATTCCTGTCCATGGATATATGGTTAGGACTCAAAGTCTTCTGTGCAGGATGAATCAACATGACTTTGCTTTAGGAAGTTGTTAGATGTCGTCCCTGTTCACTTTCTTTAATATTGTAAACTGCTCATAGGATTGCCTTGTGCATTGTGCCTTCAAGTAGGGCAACCAAAGCAATGTTCACAGGTGCCAGAATTATAGATTAATGTTTGCTAACAGAAAACAAATGTCATCAAATTTAATTTACTGACATTGTATAAATTCAAGTGGTTTTCTTCCTAGTCTTTCTGAAATTCCTCTTCATGTTGATGGCCATAAACCCTTAAAACCTTCTCATCACTCTTTCACACAATTTTTTTCCTTTTTGCTATTTTTTCTTGGCATAAGACTCAGTTGCAAAATTGAAAGCTGTCCTGAAAAAAA
>VZTL01008204.1:0-32784 GCA_013400535.1 Scopus umbretta
AAACACTCTCCCTCCCCATCCTTCATTTTGGAAATCAGTGTGCAAGTCAAGGTTTAGAGGGAGAGAGAACAGGCTGGGTTAGGTTGGTGCAGGTGCTCTCTGTGGTTATTAGAAGTCATGCATTGTAATAGACTATCACTCACTGCCCGCAGGAGGAGATGCAGCAGCAGCAGCAACAGCAGAAGTGGTGGGAGTGGAATTGACGGAGGAAAGAGCTACATGGGTTGGGCTAGAAACATTTTTTACATCGTGGTGCTGGCTCACGATGGAAGGCTGTCTCCTGAGGGCTCCCTGCAAAGAGGAGGCGCCGGTCTGGAATGTGTAAACTACGTCCATCTGCAAAGAACCAGAGAGTGAGATAGCGTCGCCCCGGCCAGAGACAGGGAGAGGGGTCGGGGATGGAGGGGAGCAGGGAGGTTGGGCAGACACACACGGACAGGAAGGAAGAAGGAGGACGGAGAGGTGGGGAGGAGGGAGGAGAGAGCCCCCCCCCCACCCCGTGCTCCCGTGAACCCGCACCAGGTTCGGCTGGTGTTTCTGGGAGCAGAGAAGTCGGCTTCTAGCCTCTGCCCTGCTCCCGCAGGTGTGAGAGGGGCAGGGTTTATCCCACCACCAAGAAAGAGACTGCGGTGGGAGGGAGCGATAGAGGAAACACCTTGAGTTATCCCAACGATCTGCAGGAGGAGCAGAGAAAGAGAGAGGGTGGGCAGAGGTGTGAGCTGGAAGCCGGTGGTCCAGAAAACTGCACTGGGAAAGGGTTTCTGGTCCCTCAGCCCCATGGGATGTACAACCGAGGGGCCAAATCCTGGGATACACCAAGCGCCTGCAGCTCCACGGCAGCTGGCTGTGCTGGAAGACGCTTCAGTCTCTCTCCCAGGCTCGCGGCTCTGCACAGGGCTCAGAAGCAGAGCTGGTACAGGCGGGCAGGGATGCAGCAAGGATGCTTCCATCCTTGGTGGTGGGCCACAGTTGCTCTGTGGATGCACACCGCGGCCGGAGCAACCGAGCAGCATCCAGGTGCCACCACGGCTTCCCAGACACTTTGCAGCTTGATCGTCCCCAGCCCCGTGCCAGCCAGCCTGCTGGCAAAGCGCCCAGCCCTGCGCCGCCCCAGCTCGCCTGCCTTGGCTGCACGGCTCCTCGGGAAGGGATACCTCCTCCAGACCCACATGCGGCTCTAGTTCACCCTGGAGGTATTTTACACACGGCAGCTTGATCTCCCTCCACAGAGGGACCCTCGTTTCCCCAGCGCACCAGGCTGGCCCACGGGGAAGAGCCCTCTGCGCTCACTTAAGACACGCTGACTTGGGACAGAAGCCTGCAAGGCGCTCGTGTTGGACCTGCCAGCTGCTCTGCTCGACACGCAGGGCACCACAGCCAGGAAAGCGGTCCCTAAAGAGGCTCCAGGACGTGCCAACGTCCAGGAGTGTTTTTCACATTGCAAGACCAAGAGCTCATTTCAGCCCGGGTCCGTCATAGCTGCAGGGAGATACCTCGGAGGCTCTGGGCTCTGCCCCAGCGGCATGCCTGGCTGCTGATACTGCAGCCGCGCATACCTACCAGGCCTCCAGCACATCTGGACCGCTTTTGAAAGGAGCCTGGTGTTCCCAGCACATCGTTCACGTGAATGAGCCAGACCAAGCCAGCAGCTCAGCACCCTGCAGCACCAGCGGTGCTGCCCTGAGCCCCCAGAAGAGCCTGGCCGCCCCTCACCGCTCACAACGGGCAGGGAACAAGGCTGAACCTCACCTTGAAACCATCAAGGCAACATCTCACAGAGGAGAAGCAAAGTTAACACGGCACAACATGGCTGCTGTGCTCGCTCCAGCTCCTGTGTCTGGACCATTTTGGTTATCTCCATTTGTCAGAGGGCCAGAGGAGGAGGAATGAAGGATAACAAAGCAGCCTTGAATGCCAGGGGCCGTTGGGGTCCTACAGCTTTCCTCCACGGGGCAGCTCTGCCCAGGCCTCAAGGAAAGACAAGGGGCAGCTACCTAGCTGCAGGGAGCTCTCCCTGCCCTGCCCAGACAGCAGTCCATGGGGAAAAAAGCACCCTTTCAGGAAAAGCTGAGTCGGGCAGAAACAGCTGATGTAAAAACCTTATTAACAGATAGATTCTCCTCCCCTTCTGTGCTGCAGGGCCAAGAGCTCCAGGCAAGGAGCCTGGAGAGCTGGCAGGGAGGGGTGGCAAGAGCCCTTGGCCAAATGGCCATGGGGAAGGACGGAGAGCAGCAGAGGAGCGAGACCGGAGACAGCCTCGCACAGGCAGATCCCTCCTGGGCACGTTCCCCGCTGGGAGCGGTGTCCCAGCAGCGACCGAGAGCAGCTTCAACGCTGATCTGCTGCACAACGCGGTAAAAGCCAGGTAGCTCTGTGGCCCCCCTGCAGCTTCTGAGCCCCCTCCTCTGCTGCGCGAGGTGCCCATCGGCAGCACGTCCAGCCTCCTGCAGACCAGCCTGGCCTCGAGCTGCAGGATGCTGCGCTCTGCATCAGAATAGACCGGTGCCTCCCCCTGCCCCGAGCCGTCCCCAAAGCCAGGCTGTCCTGGTTCCCCAACCAGGGCAGACCCAGAAAGGCACAGGTGGTGGGAGAAGTCTAGCCCAGGAGGCGATGGCATCCTCCGAGCAGCAGCGTCGCCTCTTTCCAGATAGAGCCCCTGGAGAGAACGAAAGAGAAAGAAAGAGAGAAGGAAGAGCCCACAGCACCCGCTGCCCCACAGTACCTGCGTCTGTATCCTGTTGAGACCCCTGAACCACAGGATCTGCCCACGCCGCAGCTCCATTTCAGCATGGTCGATCTCATCCACGTCTTCAGGCAGCTCCTCCTCTGGGATCTCCTCCTTGGTGATGCCATGCCCAGCTTCCTTCAGGAACTTCAAGTGGCTGGTTGGGACAGTGCAGATCAGCTGGGGAGAGACAGGGAGAGAGCGGCTCCTTAGCCTGCAGGCTATGGCAGCATGGAGCCCACCGCCAGCCTTGGCCAAGGGGGAGCATTCCTGCTGCAAGCTGCCAGGACTCGGTCAAGAGATGCCAGGATGCAGCAGAGACTGCCACCACTGGATGTGCCCCACTACAAGCAGGGTGAGAATGAGTAGATTAGCAGCCTCCTCTCTTCACTGCTGGCGTGTTACTGGGATGGAGCATCATCCCCTTCCAAAGCTGCCTTGAATAAACACTGGGGAGAACAAGGGCAGCGAGGCAGCAGGAAGGGAGAGGCAGGCTGGGCTGTGAGCACGCCGCGGTACGGAGGCACGTGGTATGTTTTTCAGACTGGCTCTTACCTGGCCCCAGAGGAGCTCTCCCACGCCAATAAAAATACACCAGAACCACTGGCTCAGGGTGAGCCCAGAGCAGCTGAACGGCTTCCCACCGAACTCCACAATGATGATCTACAGCACAGGAGAGAACAAGTCACACACTGGGGAGCTCCAAGGGCTGCACAGCACAGCCACGGGATAAAAAGGTCACCTACAGCCATACATCTTTCCTCCCTTCCCTGGGATCATGAGGACCTCACATCTAGGCTAGTTAGCTTTACAGGACACCAGAGGCACTCTGGCTGGCACCTCCCAACGCACTCTAGAGCCCAATATTCAGGTTTTGTGTCACCAAGTAGCTGCTGGAGAAGAATAAGGGGACCGGACAGAGCTGTGGGTAGTGACTGCAGCAGACACAGGTCCTGCCGGTGGCACGGTCCCCTCCCAGCCCCACCATCTTATTCCCACACCGCTCCCACAGCCTCACCTGAGCTGCGAATGTCCCCAGCACCACTGTGCAGAAGATAGGGTTGCGGTAGATGGACTCAAAGACGTTCCTCTCCCCGTGGATCTTGCGCGCGTTGATCTCGTTGAACAACTGCATCATGACAAAGGTGTTGAAGACGATGGTGTAGTGCTCGGTGGGTGGCGAGTGGAGTGGGGCGTTCCGGCCACTGTCGATGTCAAAAAACTTCTCCCCTAAGCAGACAAGAGGGTTTGGAGAGGGGATAAGGAAGGGCAGGAAAGAGAAGACGAGATCCTGCTCCTCTACTTCTGCTCTGCACTGGTGGAGGTGAAATTAGGAACCCAGGCTCTTGCTGAAGATCCCCTGACCCAGCTGGAGTCCCCCATGCCAGCCCCACTAAACCCTTATTTCCTTAGAAATGTTGAAAATCTGCTGCCCTGGCTAAAACTGTCTCTGCACCCAGTGAGGTCTTGAGCAGACCCACACACTCAACATAAATCTTCTCCCTTAACACCCCTCTCTGCTTCCCATCCATTCAATAAACTCTGCCCTGGCCAATGTGTGGTCACTGAGTGACAAGCTGAGAACAAGGGTCCTCAACACTGGTGAAGAAAGGAGGCTCACGAGGCAGTGCTGGGACACTGCCCCTTTCCTTCTCCCCCTGCCACGTCTTGGGGCCTCACAGCTCACCCGCAAAAAGCAGCGTGAAAATGATAGTTAGCTGGTACACCGCATGTCCCAGGATGTTCTTCATCATGGTGCGGGAGATGAGCGGCTTGTTGCGGCCGTATGGCTTGCGCAGCAGCAAGGATTCGGACGGGGGCTCCGTGGCCAGGGCTAAGGAGGCAAAGGTGTCCATGATCAGGTTCACCCACAGCATCTGGACAGCCTTCAGGGGAGAGTCCTGCAGAGAGACGGCGGAAAACACGTCACGCCACCAAAACCACCCTCTCTTCACTCCCTGCTTCGCAGGAGCCCCTGCTCTCCTCCTGCCGAGCCCAGCGGCCCCGCACCTGTGTGATGCAGGCGCCTGTGAATGCCACAATGACGGCCACGATGTTAACGGTCAGCTGGAACTGCAGGAACTTGGAGATGCTGTCGTAGACGTTGCGTCCCCACATCACCGCCTTGACGATGCTGGTGAAGTTGTCATCCGTCAGGATGATGTCCGAAGCCTCCTTCGCCACGTCCGTGCCTGCGATGCCCTTGAGGACCAGGGAGAAAGCGATGGGGTGAGTCACGGGGCAAGCTCCACGCTCGCAGTCAGCCCAGCTCCGCTTCTTCTCAGAAACGGCCCCGAGAGAAAGATCCGCTGGAGCCAGCGCCAGTCCTGTGTTTGACAGAGTCCTGCTGCGGCTGCACCAACGCACCCGAGAGGGAGGAGGCTCCAAAGCAGCGAAGCCTTCAAGAACAGACACCGGCTCAGCTCCAGAGCGGGGCTCTGCGTCAGCGGCAGTTTTACAGCCTGTCACTGCGAGTGCCCCAGACAGGGGCCACAGCGCAGCAAAGCTGGAAAACAGCTTACAAGTGCAGCTTCCTCCTTGTGCCAGGGAACACGGGGACCCCTGGCTGGCCACCTCTGCTGCAAGCGAGGGTTGGGAGCCGCAAACGAGAGAGCGAGCTCAGCAGCCCAAAGCCCCGAATGCTTTCTGCCCCGTCCGAGGTGGGTGGCAGCCCCACCGCGAGCAGGGCTGCCCCCAGACTCCCAAAAGTCACCTGCAGCATCTCAGCCGGACGCGGTTTGCTCTGCGGGAGCTGGGCTCACTGCATTTCTCACCGCTGGCACACAGAGGCGCTCTCTTTGCAGTAATTAAATGCACCAAAGCGATGCCCTTAACGAGCAGGTTCCCCGGTGCCTTCCCAGAGGAGCTCTCTTCAGATCTGCCAGACCCATCTCAGACGTGAACCCCCGGGCCACTGCAGGGCATGAGCTTCGGAGCAAGCCGGACAGACCAGCCGAAGGCACCCCACTTGCCTTTTGATCCCTGCTCTCTGGAGACCCAAGTGCAGTGCAGCCCCGGTGCCTAGCCCCCAGCAAAGCCCAGCGCCTGGCCAGGGTCTGATCCTGCACATGGGGACAGGGAGCCCTGCTGTATGGTCCCCGAGAGAAGACAGACTTACCTTCTGCTGTTCGTCTTAGAGGCTCCAGAATTGCACTTGGCTATTTAACGCCTTCCGGAAAAACCCTACTCCCCCAAAATTTCTCATTTGCTCAAAGCTCCCTACATGGGCTCATAAGGCTCCACCCAGTGGCTCCTGCTCACATATCTAATCTTAAACAATTCACAGGAAACCCATTAAAACCGACAGGTTTGTTTTCTTGCTTCTTTTGGACAGGGCAAAGAAAAGCAGCAAACCAGGAGAACAGAGTTCTTCCTCGTACATCAGCTCCCCAAGTCAGTGCCAGCACTGCGCCCAGAGCCTGGGCTGCCCATTAGGAGCCTGGGTGAAGAACTGCAGGGATAAACCAAGTCACACTGAGTTTTTGGGCTCCCACAGCTCTCCTGGACCCCCTGGCTCAGAAACTGGGGCCAGGCAGGACCCTGCTCCAGGCGCTCTGCAAGCACCGCGTCACCTTCAGCTTGACACAGTCCCTCCAGGTGGGTCAGAGGAGCCCAGCCCTAAGCCAGGCTCTCAGAGGATTGCCTCCCCTCAATCTTTTGCTAACATCCTGTAAAGTTCATGAGAGTTAAGTCAAACCTCCAAAGAGGATTTCTTTTTAAGCCATCCTGTAGATTTGGAGGAGAGTTTCACCGGCCCAGAAGTAATTTAAGTGTTGAGAATAGCCAAGTGTGCCATTGGTTTCTCACCCCAGGGAAAAACCCACCGCCCACGCATACCATGGCAAACCCAACGTCGGCTTTCTTCAAAGCCGGGCCGTCGTTGGTCCCGTCCCCGGTCACAGCCACCACCTGCCTCTGGTCACCAACGGTGCTGTCGATGATTCCTGAAACAGGACACGCAGTTCAGAGAAAATAAGCCCCAAGGGCAGGCTCCCAGCACAGACTATGCTGAAAGGAACCTGGGCAGAGCAGAATGGGACACTTTGGTGAGAGGCAGCGGCTGGGGGAGCTGGCAGGCGCTCACCTTTCACAAGCGTGTGCTTATCTGTCGGGGAGGAGCGGGCCAGCACACGCAGCTTGGGCCAGATCTTATCCAGCTGCTCCTGTTCCACCTGCAGGACAAGGCAGGTGTGAGAAAGGGTAGGGACCCCCCAAAAACCTTCTGCCCCACCAGAGAGCAAACCCCAAGCAGGGCAGCGCCTTCGCCTCCAAGCACCCAGGCACATTTGCGGCTGCGCTGGCTGAGGATCCCGGCAAGCAGAGGGAGCAGCTGTGTTTATCCAAGGAGAGGAGGAAAACCCAGCAGGATTCAGCACCTTACACTGCTGGGGCTGTTGGAGAGGCCACCCACACCCACCGCAGAACAGGACCCAGGGGCTGCTCTCCCACCTCTCCCTTCTCGTTGCGGATGAGCCGGTTGAACTCCTTCCCCTCCAGGCACAAGAAGTCCTCCCCAGGCAGCAGGATGCCACACTTGGTGGCAATGGCACGGGCGGTGTTGATGTTGTCCCCTGTCACCATCCGGACAGTGATCCCTGCACGCTGGCACTTCAGGATGGCGTCTGGCACCTGGGGGGACAGGGACAGAGTTGGGGGAGGACAGGCAGGGCAGGGCAGAGCGCTCGGGTTCGGCACCGGGTATCTCCGGAGCCAGGCGGCTCCTCTCCCGTTCTCCCTAAAAGGATCTGGAAGGGCCCCGAAGGTGGTCACGGACCAGCAGCCCACCTGCATCCACCGGCAGCTCAGCTCGATGCTCACACTGGGGACGAGATGCTGAACTGACAACTTCCCCCCAGAACCAGCTCAGCTGTTTATCCCTGGGGTGCAGGAGGAAGCCACCAGGGACCAGAGAGGATTCCTGCCCCTGCTTGCTGCCGTGGCCAGCTGCTCCTGCACCGCAGCCCCCTGCCCTCGCCACCCCTCCAGCCAGACTTGTGTGCATGTCCGGAGCAGCTCCTCCGGCACAGACAGCGTGAGATCTTCCAGCCCCTGCCCCAAGGGGAAGGCAACCTGGCTGCCATGGTGCCGGGCGCCGAGGCACAGCCCGGTGATCCATCAAAACGGGGGCATTTTGTCCACCCCCTCGCACCGCTCCGGCAGCACATTGCTGCGCTAATGGGTTTACCTATTACGGAGCAGTGGGGGAAGAGGATATTAGTGAGAAATTAGCAAATTGAATCAACGGCCTCCAGAGCCAGTGCAGACAGGGCATCTGTAATGCAATTCCCAGACCCAGATACTTGAACATCTAATCAGGAAAGATGCAAGCAAGGCAGGAGTGCAGGGGCGAGCTCCAAAATGTAATCAAGAGGCAGGTATCAGAGGGCTTATTGCATTAGCCCAGCTGCCTGCCTGTCACCCCTGTGGCAGAGGAGGGCAGCAAGCTACGATGGAGGAACCAGCTAGATCAGCCCTGCCCACCTCCAACACCCCTCTGTCACCTCTGTGTGGTGTCTCCATGCACCTTTCAACTGCGTGTGCAACTAGTCTGGCTTGTGCTTAAAGGGCTCATGGTCCTGAGCAGCAGGAAAAGGGGCTCCTGGCCCAAGGAACGGGGCTGGAATGGAGGACAGCCAGGGCAGAGCTGGGATTCGGTACCTCTGGCCGCACAGGGTCCTCTATCCCGACTACAGCGATGCAGGTCAGGTCAGACAGGATCTCGTTCTCGCTGTCCCAGTCTGGCTCTGCGTCAGCGGGGAAGTCCCGAAAGGCCAGGCAGATGGTCCGCAGCCCGTGGCAGGCCATGGGCTCTATCACCTTCTTCACCATCTCGTCCCGGTCCTTCACCTTGAAAACCCGAGGCTCTCCATTCTTGTCCAGGATCCTGGTGCACCTAACACAGGACCGGGATGGAGGGTGAGGGAGACCGGCAGTGGCAGGCACTTCTGGCTCAGCGATCCACTCCCCCCGTCACCCACATTCCCCATCTGCAAAAGGGGGGCATCCCCCTTACTCACAGCTCCCTACAACTTTACCAAAGCCACTCTAAGAAAGATAAACTCTTTGCATGGCAGCACCTCCTGATAGTCACCTCCCCGCTCCAGAGCGGCTGGGCACCCTTCACCCCGCAGCCCTCCAAAACAGCTCCACAGCGCATCGAGAGCCTAATGCCCACGGGACAGGGAGAGGACCGGCCTAGCAAGAGAGGGCAGTTACTTGCGGAGGATGATCTCGGAGGCTCCCTTGCTGTACATGCGAAAGCCACCGTTGCCGTTCTTCAGCACCGTGCTCATGGACTTGCGCACTGAGTTGAAGGTGTAGACCTTGTAGAGCTTTTCCTCCGGCACTTCGTTCCGCACAGCCTGGTAGTCCTGCTTCAGATCCAGCACGAAACCCAGCAGAGCACACTCAGTCTTGTTCCCCACTTGCCGGGGTAGCCCACCTTCCTTCTCGGGTGGCTGGAGAGGAACAAGGAAAGAAAAAGCAATGCCAAACCTGGGTACAGCAGGACAGGAACTGCAGGGATGGTCAGTGGTGGGAAGGCCAGAGGACATGAGGTTGTGGTCCTCCAACTCACCAGGATCTTGGATGTGTAGGCAGAGTTGATGGCAACACCATTGACTATGAGGTCCAGGACCTTGGGCAGGATGGCTTCAGGGTCAGGGATCTGGCGGTAGTGGGTGTCCCCCACGTAGGCCTGCACCACAGTCATGCGGTTCATGGTGAGCGTGCCCGTCTTGTCTGAGCAGATGGCAGTGGCGTTGCCCATGGTCTCACATGCATCCAGGTGTCTCACGAGGTTGTTGTCCTTCATCATTTTCTGCAACAGGCACCATGATCAGGAATGTCAGAACCAAGAGCGTGAATTTCCCCATCGTGCCCCCAGCAACCCCGCTGCACTGTGGTCTCACCTTCACTGAGTAAGCCAGGGAGATGGTGACTGCCAGTGGGAGCCCTTCAGGCACAGCCACCACCAACACGGTGACACCGATGATGAAGAACTTGACAAAGTACTGGATGTAAATGGGGGTGCACTCTGCCAGCCAGGGCCGCCCCTGCACCCCAAACGTGTCGATCACGAAATACAGCACCAAGATGATGACCGTGATGGCCGACATGATCAGCCCTGGGGGAAGAGGGAGAGCAGCAGGTGAGTGGACACAAGGGAAAGGGACAGCCCCTTCTCCCTATGCTACTTCCAGCGAGAGCTCTGGGGTGACAGGTCATGTCGGGCCACCGCCACTCACCCGCCTTCCCGATCTGGACCGCCAGGCGCGTGAGCTTCCCTTGCAACACAGACTTCTCCTTCTTGGGCACCTTCACCTTCTTCTTCTCCTTCTCCTCGTTTTCCACCCCTTCCTGGCTCTTCAGGGGCTGGATCTCTAAGGCCACACCATCCTGAGTTTTAGCTACAGCCCAGGGCAAAACAAGACACCACGTGTGAATAGGAGAGAGACCGGGAAAACCTGTAGGACACCACTGAGAAAGACGGTGGTGGGAGAGAGAGAAAACCCAGAAGAACCATTCCCGATGACAGACGCACCCGAGCATATGGAAACGTTGTGTCCCGGGGCCCTGCCACCTCTCTATGGGGCAGTTTGCTGCCATCTACCCCAGCCCCGCAGATAAAGGATCCTCAGAGCTGACAGCGGCGATGTGACCCCTGCACCAGTCACACCTCTAACGCAACGCTGCAAGAAACCCTCTGGCCGGGCTTTGGGGTGAAGGCAGGCCTCTTCTAGCCTCACCTGTGGGCTACTTTACGCCCTCCAGCAGATGGGGAGCACTTTGGGCTGACCCCAGAGAGGCTCTGGTCCCCCCCCGTCCCTGATGAGCATCCCTGCTCTGCACCCCGCTCCCACTCGGTGCCACCTCTGCAGTGCCCTGTGGGCAGCTCAGCAGGAATCACTTGCCAGGGGAGCGACTGAGGGGGTGAGATGGAGGGGGATGGTTAGAAATTCGGATGGAGTTTGAAGAGGAGTGAGACAGCTCGCTGAATCCCAGCCCTGAGCCATCCATCCATCGCATTTTTAGGACCTGAGGCAGCCAGGCTTTCAGCTGCTATAATCGGTATAGTCCAGCTGAAGGTCTGCACCGGAGAGACCCAAGTCAGCTGGCATTTTTGGAGAGGGATGGGAAGGGAAGAGGGTGGGAACCCCCCCAGGAGGCTCTGCCTCAGGTGTCGGGGCTGGAGGAGCCGCAGTGGCCCCATAGCTGCCTGCAGCCGCCCCAGGACCTGTCCCCTCCCGGCTGCTGCCGCTCGATGGCTCGAGACACCCCGGGGCTCAGGGCAGCTCCACATCGGACACCTCCATGGTTACGACAGACCCGACACGGACAAAACAAGCACCCGGACACAGTCTGACGGGAAGGAGGGAAACTCAAACTGCTGAGAGAAGAGAGAAAGAGAGAGGTGGAGAGAGAGGTGCAGAAATGGGCTTCCTCCACAGCCTGCAAAGAACAGTGTGAGAAACACTGGCGAGGAGACGCTCACGGAGTCGAGGCCATGGGAGGAGGGGGTGCAACCATCACGTTGGCCAGGCCCTGTGCGACATTTTATCCCGGGAATGGCGTGAGGGGACCCACGTCTCTCCCTCAGCCGTGCCCAAACGCAAACCCTGCAGAGGGATGGCTTCTGGGGGGCACAAGGGCTTCAGAGCCACCGGCTCACAGCCGCAGCTCATGTAAACATGGATGAGATTTGCCCCGAAAAGGTGATGCTCTGCCAATGGTCTGGGCTGCTGGAAGAGCCCTGTCCTCCCTGCACAAAGGCAAGGCAGCCACCGGGGAAGCCAGCCAGCCCCGTCCCAGCTACACACAGCCCCGCGGTGCGGTGCCAGAGGGCACGGCGATGCCGTGCCGGAGCCGCCGGCCACGAGACCGTTGCACCCTCTCCCAGGACAACGAGGCGAGAGTCCCGCCGGAGCAGCAAAGAGCACAGACTGATGAGAAGAAGGAAGGAAGGAAGGAAGGAGGAATGCTCGGTAGTTAGTGTGGTGCTGGTTCAAAGGATGGAGAGGCTGGTTACCTTTGTTGCGATTTTCGGGGGCTCCGGTTTTTTTACCTGTTCAAAGAGAGAAAGGGTGGAGGGCTGAGCACATAGACCCACGTTCAACGTCCAGCTGATGGGACAGCCTGGGGTCAGCCCTGCTTCGAGGGGCCACGCACCGCTCCAGCAGCATCCATACGCAGGGCTCAGCACCCTGCGGTCGCCCTCCGGGCACCACGTGTGCCTTGGTCCACAGCTTGTGGCTTCGGGGAGGCTCTGGAGCTCCCCGACTCCCCCAGGCACCCCATCCCTAAGGCTTCAGACTTCCCCACCTGCAAAGCACCCGCTACAATCCCTGTCAGTGCTTCAAAGGGTGCCAGCGGTGTCTCGGACCCTTGGGGAGAAGAAACCAAAGCGGAGCTCGAGCTCCGTGCAGCACATGCTGAGGGCCAGTGCTCCCTGCCTCCCGCTGCCATTGGCACAAGCGGATCCACCCAGGAGGCACAGATTTGTCCCCTGCCATGGGCAGTGCTGTCCCCGTTAGTGGGGGGCTCTGCCCCCCGTGTCTGTGGGGGGCAAGGTCCACACGCAGGGGTCCTCAGCGTGCCTCCACAACACGAGGAGCACAGGGCTGCTACAATCTCAACAAGCCTTGTACGGTAAGGGGTTTATACACCCTCCTCCCATCACCCCCCAGCACCTCGGTGGGGGATAAGCTGGTGAAGCCCCCCACCCCACTTTGCTCCCAAATCGAGGGCTGCAAGGCACAGGGCACAGAGCCAGGTTTGCTGTGGGGCTGAGCGACAGAATTTGGGGGCTAGGAAAACACCGAGCACCGTGCCTGGGCACCTGGCAAGCTGCTGCTCGGCTCCACCATTCCCACATCTCACCCTGTACTCCCACCTCCAAGCTGGCAGCTAAACCCCAAGAGCTCCACAGCCACCGAGCCCCAGCGATGTGAGCCAGCCACCTGCCCCAGGCGAGCAGAGCTGGAGAAACCCAGCGCACACGCAGCCCAGAGCCAAAACGGCTGCCAGGAGAGGCCCGGCAAGCCTCTCCCTGCATGGCATTGCCTCTCGGGAAGGGCTCCCTGGCACAGGGATGCCTGCGCAGCCAGCGATGCCAGCCGGCAGCTCCCTCCTGCCAGCTCCTCGCACCTCGTGGCTGCTCCCAGTGAGCCTGGACCCGCTGAACAGGAGTGTGAGGACACGGGGGAGAGCAGGAGCTTCTCAAGCCTGCCTTGCACCGATACTGGCTTTAAAGCTGGAATTGGAGCTGGCACAGAGCAGGGGAATAAGCAGCAAGACATAAGAGCCGAGGCAGGAAAGCATTCAAGTCCCAGCATGACCAGGAACACCTCAGCCCACCTGGCTGCTCTCCTGCCCTCCACCACACTGCACACAACCCCTTCCCTCCCTCTTGCCGTCCTCTGCGCCTCGCCTCCTTCCCCAGGGAGCTCAGGGGATGCCAGCAGAGATCTTCAGCAAAGTCCTCAGGGCGTTGGGTGGGCTGTGAACATCCTGCAGACCACCAGGACTCACCTTCCCACCGTGGGGTGCATAACGAGCACCGTGCCACAGCACCGCAGGGCATCGCTATCGGCCACTTCTCCCTCTGAGCCTCAACCCCCCCACCCTGCAACTCCAGGCTGCAGCTGGCTGGAGAAGAGAGAGTTGGAGCAGTGTCCGAAAGAACTGGCGAGCGGAGGTCTGGGTGCACGGGGAGCTTTCCTCAGGCAGCATGATCCCCACGCTGCGGGCGAAGGGGCAGCAGGGAGGGATCCCCCCCCCGCCACCTCGAGATCTCACTGTACCTGCCTGGGTCATGGGCACTAACACACAACCGCATCCCACGGACGTGGGCGTAGCTTGTTGCACACCGGTGGATGCTTCCCAGGAAAGGGAGAAAGGCAAAAGGAGGGAAAAAGCAGTTTCAGGGGATTTCCTTACCTTTCTTCACCTTCTTTTCCTCCTCTCCTTCTCCTGCACCCAAGAGAGTGAAGATGATTCCCGTCTGGGAGTTGATACCCACAGCAGTCACCACCATCCTGCCGGAGCCCTCCATCACATGGGTACCTGGCAAGCAGGAAGGGCACGGTGAGACAGGCCACGGGCACGCCATTCCCACCTTCTCCCCACCACCAGGGCACAGGACTCGGGAGCAGCCACTGCTCCATCATGGCACAAACCCAGCCCAGCCCTGCACCGACCACGCGAGAGCCGCCCGGGATCCTCACCTGACAGCAGCATGGGGTCTTTATCCAGCGATTTCTTGACTTGGTCCGACTCCCCGGTCAGCGAGCTCTCATCTATTTTCAGGTCATTGCCCTGGATCAGGATCCCATCTGCTGGCAAGAGATCACCTAGGAGAGGAGCAAAGAGGGGGTTCAGCCCCAGCCCAGCCAGCCGCAGCTCACCCCCGCCGCGTGCCGTGTCCCAGGAGGAGGCTTCGTGCATCAAAAGGACTCAAAATTCAGTCTCAGACCAAATCTAGAGGGAAGAGAAGCAACAGATGGGTATTATAAGACAGATGGGTATTACAAGATGATATCCAATAGCTTCAAAATCTTCACTGCTGTATGAAAGCATTCACTTTGAGGACGTTTGCTCAATCAGACACTGCTTCCCCTATCTGGTTTTACTGAATCAAGACCCCATCCTTCCCAAAGCTGCTTGGTACATCCAGACTGTTACATGATCCCATCATCCACCCGCCGAGGAAGAAAAAAGCCCTATGTGAAAAAGAACACCATGTTGGACCAATCTCCTTCCTGACAGGAATTGCATACCCCCTGGTAAACAAGGAGCAAGACCTACTTGAGCCCAAGGGCTACATCTCCTTGCTAAGATGACATTCCTCCTTGCTAAGGAGATGTCCACCAACAAGGACACCGTTATGAAAATGAATTGCTTTTGAGATGAGCAGGTCGCTAAAGCAACCCAAGGCTGCATGCAGAGCCTGGCTTTGCTCTGCCAGCCCAGCTCCAGGCTAGCAAGCAGCAAGGTCGGTGGAGCATCTCCTACTGCTCCTGGCCACAGCACGCTGCAAAATGGAGCGCCTGAAGGAGCCACACTTCCCCTCTAGGCAAAAGGGCTGGCAAAACAGAGAAGAGGAACCGTCAAGGCTCGCGATGTGGAAGGACAGACCCCAGCCACCACCGCCTCCACTCACCATACTTGATCTGCGCAATGTCTCCAACCACGATCTCAGCCACTGGGATCTGAATCACCTGCCCCTTGCGGATGACCGTGAACTTCTGTTCCTGCTCAATGCGGCTCTGGAGGCCACGGAATTGCTTCTCCTTGCTCCAGTCATTGAAGGCGGTCACCAGCACCACGATGATCACCGAAAACAAGATAGCCGCCCCCTCAATCCAGCCAGCCTGCGACTCGCCCTCGTCCTCCACGCCGCCCGTCGACTGGCCGCATACTGCGGTCGGAGAGGAAAACTTGTTTGCACAAGACACTCTCTTTCCCCCTCGAGGAACATGCACAGAGCAGAGCCTGGAAGACAGTTACTCCTCCCTCCTCCTCCCTGAGCTGGTCCAAGGGCTTCCCCTGCTCTCAGGAGAGGGTTTTTATATCCCTGGAAGCATTTGGGGTTTTTATTCCCCCCCTCTTTTTTTTTCACGTTTTGTTTTTGGCAGAGGTTGGGCTGAGAGAGGCTTCTATTCCCAGTTGCAGCACCCAGCCCTCCCTCCACTGCATGACCCTCGGTGAGTCACCATCTCCCTGCATCTCCAGATCCCTGCCCCTGCTCGATCCTCCAACGATACAGAGATCCAGGGCCAGGGAGGAGAAACTCACCCACTGCTGTGGCTGAGCCACATGTGGGGTGTCATGGCTGGGAGGATCACTCCCTACTTGGGGGGGAGATACCAGGGGACAGGCAGCCTCGTCTCTCCATGCCCAAACCAAAAGGGAAGCCCCATGGGACCTGGGAAGCCACCAGACTAGATGGACCCCTTGGTCTCTGAGCACCTTTTGAGGGAGCAGCAAGGAGCAGCTCTGAGCCATGTCATGGTGACAACTGTGCACAGACACATCCATCAGTGCACGACCCTGGACATGGATGGGACCATGCCAAGGACCTCAAGGATGGGGAGAAGTCACCACCTAAAGGGTGAGCAGAAGTAGCTCCCTGCTCCATCCGCACCAGGGAGGAGGGGACCCATGGGGTGACCTTCCAGAGACAGCACCTGTCCCAAAGCCCTGCTCCCACACGGCTGGGCACGGCAGCTCACGTGGGTCCCCCAGCTGAGCACCTCACCATGCCGTGGGGACCCAAGGGACTCACATTCATTGTCACCGCCCGGAGGGTGGTAGAAAGACAGGCCCAGGGAGATTATGGCTGCGATTTCCAAGATGATCAGCGTGACGTCCTGGAGTGCCTCCCACACTAACTGCAGGAACGTCTTGGCCTTTTTGGGAGGAATGAAGTTCTGGCCGAAGACCTGCCGCCTCTTCTCCAGGTCAGTCGGGTTCCCAGACAGGCCTGGAGAGGGGAGAGACGGAGATGAGGGCAAAGCCCACCGCTGCCCTGCACCAGCACCAGTGGGACCCCTGTAACGAGCAGCTCCATGCCCGCATGGGGGGCTTGAGGTGCAGGCAGGGGGAAGCCAAGGCAGGTCTTTGCTCCCGTCACCCACAGGACAGGGGACATCCAACTGGTGGGGCAGGATGCTGCCGGAGCCGCGGGCAGGAGAGCGTGCGGGGGCCGGGGCCAGCGTGCCGAGCCACCTCTCCCCAGTGCTGCAGCCTCACGAAGCGCCCGAGTGCCAGTTAATGCCAGTTGGCACTGGCCGGCTTGTTTACATGCTGCATCAAATTAGCCGTAAATCTGGCACCGTGAGCAGCGCTCGGAGCTGTTGGAGCCACCTGATCCCTCTCTCCTGCCAGCTTGGAGGAGCAGCCGCCGCGGAGAACGACTCGGCGCAGCGGGAGCGTCTCCGAGCTCGGCCGAGCCCCACGGATGCGTCACGACCGCAGAGGCTGGGGCAGGGCGGCCAGGCCAGCCCCCGCGGGGAGCTGGTGGAGGAGACGCAGGGCTGCTCCTGCTGCTGAAAAAGGGGTGGTGAGAGCGAGGAGGGGGGCATTAAAACCATTAAAAAGCTGACGGGGTCCAAGGTGAGAGAAGCCTCCCCTGCCCAGCAGCACCTTAACGGTGGTTAAGGTCAGCCCTGCGCTGAGCCCCCCTGCTCTCCACCTTAAGATGGCCCTTGGGGCTGCTGCCAGCTCCCGAGATGCAGCGGGCAGGCGGCTGTCACCCCGGCCCTGGGCACCTCTGGTGCCTGGAGCAGCCTGGCAGCGATGTCCTCCCAGGGGGGTCAAGCCTTCCCACTCAGGGGACACCTCCCCACCAGCTCCGCTGCATCCCAGCCAGGAGGAAGCAGCAGGATGAATCCCGTTCCCCTCGCCTCTGCATCCCCCTTTCTGCTGCGACTGCACCCCGCGGCCGAGGGAGGGGATGCGCTGGCAGAGCAGCCCGGGCAGGGCAGCAGGATCCTGGGATCTCCCAGCCCTGACAGCCTCCCCGAGCCCAGCCCATGCAGGAACACTTCCCGCCCAACATCTCCAACAGGATGGATGGAAACTATGGCTAACTGCCGCGGCTTGACTCATGCTGGCACCAGGGCCAGGGAGGCACGGTGTGTGCCGTGGGCAGGCGTGCCGGGCACACACGTGCTCCTGCACGAGAATGCGGGATGCTGCCACGGGGCAGGGGAGGTTGCACACGTGGCTCCTCCAGAGCCCATGTCCCACCCCGGACATGCTCCTAGAGCTGCCCCCCACCCTCCAGGGGCAACTGGGGAGGAAGGGGGCTTTCAGTTTATCAGTGCTGTCACAGGGAGGGTTGCAAAGAGCAGAAGCGGTGGGCACATAACTCCAGGCACGCACTGTGGGTCCGGGCTGCCAGCAAATCCCTCCTGGCTGGGGCCACTGCGGGCTCTGGGGTGGGGGAATTAGCGGAGGGGGTGGATTAGAAATTTTGGATGGAGGCCACGAGCGACAGTGAGAGAACAAAACCCCTGTGCAGTCGCTGGTCCCTGATTAGGGGGGAGGCACTGCAACCCAGGAAAGCTGCTTTTGGGTAGCAAAGCTTTCACACAAGGAGCACCCAGAGCAGGGTCCTTGCCCCAGCTCGGGAAGGAGGTGGCAGCCCCAGGAGCTGCTACAGGCAGCGGGTGAGTCAGGGCAGTTTGCTGACACTCGTGTCA
Source organism: Scopus umbretta (assembly GCA_013400535.1). NCBI lineage: Eukaryota > Metazoa > Chordata > Aves > Pelecaniformes > Scopidae > Scopus > Scopus umbretta. Next base: position 17,932 of record VZTL01008204.1, read on the forward strand.
CCCAGGGGCGACCGGGAAGGGAGACGCTCTAATCGGTGACTCACTGAAGCTGCCTGTGCTTCACCACCACTGCCACCGCCCCGCTCCCCTTCCCACCCTGCCCGACCCAGCTCAGGGACAGGGCTGATGGAGGAGGTGGAAAGCCAGCACCCAGCCATCCCATCACCAAGCACCTTTCAGGAGGAGCCCTACGGGCTTGGGGTCCACAGACACCTTTTAGGGCAAGAGCCAGAGCAGCAGGTCCCAGCAGACCCCCGCACCGATGCTGGCCAGACGCTCCCTGAACAAACACTAGTGCAGAGAGATGCCACCCTACGAGCACAAACCACCCAAGGGACCCCCCGGGCTGAAGGCAGCCCCCAGAGGGACAGTGCCAGGCTCGACCGAGGACAGCCAGCGCTGTAGCATGGAGAGAGGAGCCAGCAGCACCGAGGGGCAGGAGCCGTGCGCACCCGGATGGGATCAAACCACTCCAGACACTGCCCACAACGGGCTGCTGTATTTTACAGCGGGGCAGGATGTCTGGGGGAGTCCCCAGGCAGGCTCTGCTGTACCAGCAGCCTCCTCCCATGACGCCCCGAAGAGCACACGGCCACGCGCTCCCTGGCCGCACGGGGTGGGAGCTGCGCATCATCCCAGCGGGATAACGAGCAGAGGGATAATGAGCACGGGGCTGTGCGCAGCCAGCTGCACGGGGCTGCCTATTGCAACGTGGAGCTGGGACGAGCACCCAGTGCCCACACAGGCAGCAACGCCCCGTCTTGTGCCCATGGGTCCCGCAAAGCTCCCGAGCTTTGGCTGGGCAGTGCCAGCTGGGGAAGGGTTTGCAGGCAGAGGGGGGCTTGGGGTCAAGTCTGAGTCAGCCCCAGCTCTCTGCAGAGGGCTTTCCAGAGGGAAAAAGCCCCACGCCACATGTGCCAGGATGTAGCTGGCATTCCCCAGGTTGCCTGTCTTTCACTAAACCATGGCTGGGGCATCCCACCCGCAAATACAACCTGAGCTCGCCTGCACTGCGCTCCCTGGGGCGAGCAGCCGCCTGAAGACCCCACTCCCCGTTTCCCAGGCTTTACCCATGGATGTGACACGGTCCTGGCTTGCAGCTTCCCAACCTGCCAGGGTTTCCCTCATCGTGGCACCGTGGCAGTGTCATGCTGTGTACTGGGTTCTTGGGTAGGTCCCCATGGAGAGGCAGCCCCGGCACAGCAGGAGCCAAACATCCCGCTCTGATGGGATCAGATGAAGGTGCCACAGGCTGCCTTGGGCTTTTGCTCTTCCTAAAAAAAATCCCAACTTGTAGGAAATAACGTTTCTTTGCTCTCTGTGCTCAACAGGACGGGGTTTGGGAAAAACGGCAAAGCTCACCTCTGGAGCAAAAGGATGAGGCAGGGGCACACCGGAGGCATGGGATACAGCGATGCCAACCAGTGCCTGGAAGCAGCACGCAGGATCAAAGGGCAGCCCTGCACCTCACCCTCAGCCAGAGCCGTCGGGCCAAGGCAGAGCCTTTCAGGTTTGCTTCCCCCCCTCCCCTCCCACCCCCAAAGGAGCGCGCTCCCAGTTTGGCAGGTCGAAGCGCATTGTTTTGCGACCTGGACTTGGTATTTCCACCGGGACTCCCCCCCTTCTCTAATGACATCCCGATATTGTCTCCCCTTCCCGGTCCCGCTCACAGCTGGGAAACACGCTAATCCCCAGCCTACAGCACTAATAATAACCCACAAGTTTTCAGAGCTGAGGCGCAGCCACGTCCCCCATCCCACAGAGCCACTGCGGGGCTGCATCCTGCCAGTGCTGTTCCCAGCCCCAGGTAAGCCCTCGGTGCTGTAAGCAGAGGGTCTCTCCCCTCTGTACCCCTTTTAATGCCAAGGAACGGGTGCGTTGTCACGCCAAGACACCCGCAGCCACCCCACGCCAGAAGCCCCAGCATCTACCCCTTGATACGGGGACCCAGAAAGGCCAGGCCGGGCCATGGGGAGGAGAGGTGACATCCTTCCACCAAAGCCTCCCAAAAGTGACCTGGTACCCGCAGGCAAGCATCACTGCCACCGCTCAAACCTGTGATGCTCAGAAGCACCCAACCAGGTTTTATGCTCCCACAGCTGCTCAAGGAGCCCTACAGATCCGGGGGAAGCCCACATGCATCTCCCCATCCCCAGCAGCGACCCCCTTTGAGGATGCGCTGCCCATCCCTCGGCTGAGATGCTAACACCCTGCAAATGAGCTCCACGCAGCCCGGCCACCTCCCCGGTGCTCCAACCTTTACTCTCTCCTTCACTCACGCCCCACACAGCCCTGCTGTTGGGGCTGTAAATTATTAAACAGGGGAACCGCTGGCACCGACCTGCGGGGCAGCAGCTGGGCCATGGAGAGGAGCCCTCCTGCACCCCTCTTATGCCCCATCAGCTCCTCACCCCTGTCCGTATCCCGCCTTCACTCCATCCTCCCAGGGGACACGTGGCTCCAGGCTATACCGCAGGGGAAACCCCAGGAAAGAAGCTTCTCTTTTTCTTTTTCCTCCTTCTCTACATTAAATGATCATTTTATTAAGACCAGGGAGCCATCTCCCACAAGGCTTGCGATGGCTGCCCGTGTGCAATGGGACCACGCTTTGAGCTCAGCCACAAAACAGTTTTATTTGAGCCACCACCCTGCAGCCACCAGCTTGAACCTTGCATGGCTCCAGCCCAGAGACACCGGCTGGACCCGAGCGGATGGTCCCACCTTGCAGACGACAGGACAGTCACTTACCTTCAACTGGCGACGTCTTCAACCTCTTGCAGACATTCTGCACGCCGCCATAGGAGTCATTGAGCCGGGCGACCGCCTCGGCACTCCTCAACTCCATGAGGTTCCTGAGCTCCACCATGGAGCAACCAAAGTCTCCTTCATGGTTGCCTTCAGCAACCGAGTTCCCAGGGTGGTGATCGGCCACGTTGTTCGTCATCTTGCTGGTGCAGCGGCGGCAATGCCGGCTCGCGGCTCCTGCAGCGCCCTCCCTCGAGGGTCTGGCAGCGGGATGCTCGGTGTGGCTCCTTCCCTGGGGGCTGCCCGGGTGAAGCGGGTGCCTCTAACCGAGCCCAACTTCTCCGGATAAAGGTGTAAACAGGATGTGCATGTTACCGCGGAGGCGACCTTAGCAACGACCAGCGTGCATCTCCCGCAGAAGGAGGAGGGCTCCCTGGATACCACAGCAACTGGAGCTGCAAAAACAAGGATGGGAAACAAAAATACCGGCATTAGGAGGCCTGCTAATAAACACATGCACCCCACGGGACGGGCGAGTGGGAGCAACGGCACCTGAGGGTGGGCGCCTGCCAGAAATAACATGGTTTGGATGCAGCGGCTTGCTCACCCAGCCCCAGGGGTCAGCATGATTTGACCAAAAACAACTGGGCGAGCAGAAGTTGACCTTGCGGGGAGCTCAGATGGGCTCAGCACAGACCAGGGTGTTTCACAGGCGCTCGGCCACGCCGCAGGGAAAACCGGCGGCAGCAGCTCCGGCAGCACGCAGGGCCGGGCAGGAAGGGCGCCCAGGTGGTTCTTCACTCAACCCCCCGCTGCCCTGCCCAGAAAAACGCTCCCATTCAGTTTGGTTTAAAAATACATCTCGGCAGTGGAAAACAGCTGCTTCCTCCGCAGGCTGCTGTCCCAGGGCGGGAGCGCTGGCTCACCACACTGCCAACAGGTAAGCAGAAGCAAGCTGTCAAGCTAGCCAGCACAGACGGAGAGGGGCTCGCGGCACCCAGAAGACTTGTAATCAGCGGAGAGATTCAGCAGGAGCCAGAGAAGCTACTCAAGCCCACACGTTTCTCTAAAATTAAGAGGCTTTCACATTAACGACACCCTCTCAGGCTGTGTCTTGGGAAGTCCTCCATACTCTGCCTGCAAGCTCTCACGCCGTCCCCTTGAAGGCAGCGAGCAGGCTCTTGGCCTCGGCTCTCAAAGCCCCAGGCTGCTGCCAGCCAGGCTATACCCCGGCCCTGCCAGCGAGGGCAAGTGATCCCCAAAACAGCTTCAACCAGCAGGACCTGAGCACTGCGGGTAGGCAGGGACCATGAGCATCCCGCAGCTCCCCCCTTCCCCGGCGGTTTAGGGTCTGAGGTCCCCCACTGGCATCCCAGGCAGAGAGGATGGGTGCTAGGGACAGCTAGGGACACAGAGGGAGCAGGCAGAGCAGCACGGGCCAGAGGGGGAAAGGGCTTTCTCTCACCCAAGGCACCCTCCAGCTCTGCTCCCAAGCTCAGATGCCAGCAGTGATGCTCCCAGACACCCCTCCAGCACTAGAGAGGCAAAGAGCCTGCAAGGGAGGCTCTTTATGGAGAGAAAATAAAGCCTTTCCTAGAGCAATCTAAAAGAATAACAAAAGGGAAACGGCCACTAAGGCAGCATCAGCGCAGAGACAGAGGTCCAGAGGTGGCAGAGCGCTCAGAGAAGCCAAGTGGCCAAATGAGAACAGGAGCAAGGAGGGAAAATGCCCATCGCGGCGTCCTGGGAGCACACGGGATGCACAAGGCCTCGCAAACCCAACAGACAGGCACCAGACCATCATGGGGCTGTCCCAGCACCACCCCACAGCAAACGACCCCGATTCCAGCCCCGGTCACAGTGGCTTTGCAAGCCCTGGGCCACGAAGACCCCAAAAAGCAAGACCCTCCCTGCACACCTGGTCCAGGGCCGGGCCCCTGCGAGCAGCTCCCCTCCCTGCCAGCAACGCCCAGGGTGGCTGCCGGCATTATCAGGATACAACAGGCACCAACCGAACACCAGCGAAGCCACCGCCACGGGAAGGTCCTGTCTACCAGCTGCAGGCAGCAAAGGGATGGGGAGCACAGGGACATGCTCCCCCCACAGCACTGCAGCTCCCAGGGCCCCCAAACTTGCACCCTTGGGGCAGAGCGTTGCGCCTGCCCCATAAAGCAGAGATCACCACCACTCGCTGGGGCACCAGCGTCCTTGCTCATGCCCAGCCTGGTCATCCCACGGCTCCTCGTGGAACTGAGCTCATCTATCATTTAAAGGCACGAAAGCTGCAGGCAGCGGGAGGTAGAAGGCGGCAGGTCCAATTAAGCAACCCCTGCTGATCAAGAGAAAAAAAAGATAATTCCCCCCACCTCAATACACTAATTTTTGCCTCTTTCATAGCAACTAACATCTTCTGAAGAGAGCTCAGAGGTTAGGAGAAAGACAGTTAATTAATACTGTAACGGCCTAGTCCATAATTACCCCTGAAGGAGCCCACAGGGCACACCGATCATCGCCAGCCTGTGCCCAGCCACGAAGCTCCTTCCCTCCAGCAGTGCCAGCCCCAGGGACTCACGGTGCCGGTCAAGAAGAAAGGAGGGACCGTGGCGGGGGAAGACTCCTGCCGTCTGCTTTGAGCATCCTCCTGAAGCTCAGAGACACATTCCCAGCCCATCTCTGCCGGCACAGGACAGGCTCCCGCGCTACGTGGCCAGGCTGGGAAGGATCCGTCCCAAGCAACTGGAGAGCTGCGCTCAGGCTTCCCCAACAGCTAGTGCTCTAACGAGCTCCTAATGACTCCAGCAGCATTCATCAGGCTGTTCCTAACTCTAATAATTCATTTCCAGAGCCCCCACACACTGGAGAGGAAGAAGTGCTCCTCGAGGGTCCCCTTGGCACGCAGGGACAGAAAACACAGCCCAGCTGGGAGAGCCGGAGCAGGAGCCCGACTGCCCCGCTCTGCGCGGGAACCGGCTGCACGGGACCCCCCCGCGCCGCTGGTGGTGCTGCATCACCTCCCAAAGAGCATCCCCGAGCAGGACGAGGGGAGCTGCAGACAAGGAGGAGTTTGGGGGTGGCAGTGGCAACGGACACGGACCCTCTCAACCCATGGGCCGGGGCGTGAGCTGCGGGAAGGAGCGTGCATGCTCCGGGAAGGAGGGAGCGGCTGGCGAGGAGCAGCGAAGCCAATGCGGTGCTGCAGACGAACCTGCCCAGAATAATAAACGGCTGCATTACACCTCCGTCCTGGCTGGGGAGAGCGGCCGCAGGCCAGCACCGGCGCAGCCCTCCGCGTGCGTGCGCCCGCCCTGGGCGGCCGAGCGGCCGCTGGCACAAGGAAAGCGATGCGCTGACTTTTAAGTGTGGGGGAGAGAAAAGTGAGCTGCTCAGAGAGGGACAAGGAGGGGCGGGGGGGAAATAGGATAAAATAATCAGCTGGACATGTCACACGTGACACCATCAGCCAAGCCACAAGTGGTCTCGCCGCGATGCCAGCAGCGCAGCCCATGGCACCAGCAGCCCGGCACACACCAGTATCTGCCCGAGCAGCTATTGCTGGGCCACCGCGCAAGAGCCTGAATCCATGAATCCTCCCTGCTCAGCTCAGTGCACTCGGACCAGACCCCGGCAGGCAGATGCGAGCACCACGCCGGCCACCCCGGGTAGATGGCCAGAGATGCAGCAAGCTCTGGCCAAGCTCAGGTGGGTTTTTTTTGCCTGTGAAGGAAGGGGAAACGCGCGCCCCAGTTCAGCTCCCCCTGCGTCTCGCTCCAGCCTGGACATCTCCCACCATCCAGGGCAGAAAGCGCTGCGCTGAGGAAGGAGCAACACCAGCGGCAAATCCCGTCAGGCCAGCAAGGCAGCTCGGCCAGGCAGGATCAAGCCAGTGAGCAAACCTCAGGCTATTTGGATCAAAGTTTATCACCTTCCCCAAGCACCTGCCTGGCTGCTTCGGTACAGAGGCTGCCCGCATCCCAGCCCCACACGCTGCCGCTTGCGCAGGGCCCGTCCTGTCCCTTGGGCAGCACCCGCCGGGGTTCATCTCCTCTCCTGCTTTGGGGATGGGGTGTTGCAAACGCTTGGCTGCTGTAGGTTGCCATGGCAAACTCAATGTAAAGCTGTCAGGGATGTTGTTTATGTTGCTAAGTAGGGAGAGAAAAAAAAAAAAAAACAAAACCAAAAAACCCCCGAAGCCTGAAATTACCCTTTCTGGCCCAAGTTTAAGCTTTTTCTCTTTGGAAATTGAAAGCCAAGCTCCATCCCCAGTGGAGAGGCTGTGCTGAGCCCCGGAGCACAGCCGCACGGACAGACCAACCCTCCAGACGGGTACATGGGCTCCAAAAGCCAGAGTAGCCAATTAAAACAGAAAAACGGGCCTGAAGCACCTTTCACTGCCTGCTTGCTGGGAAGCGTCTCAGGAGAGACTCTCCCGGCTCTCCTTCCCGCTGCACGGACCCCAGCATTGCTCAGCACCTGCACCAGGCTGCTGGGAGCTGTGGTTCCATGCGGGAGCAATGCTCTAATGGGAGAGGGAGCTGAAAAGCCACCGGAGTGGCTGCATCTGCCAAGAAAATCACCAGGAGAGGCATGTTAAGCACTGGTGCTGGTGGAGGGTGTTTCAGGAGGGGACGGGACCCCACCAGGCAGCCAACGCAGCCCCTCGCGGAGGGGAAGGAGCAAGTGTGCAGGGAGATGCCGGGGAGCGCGTGGGGCTCCCTGGACCGGGATATCTGCACCAGCACCGCTGCACGACACCCCCTGCGACACCCCCTGCCCAGTTTTGACAGAGAGCCTTGGGCAGATGCTGCTCGTGGCAGGCATGGGCCGGGGGCGGGGGAGCGCGACTCCCATCTCCCACGGTGGACCGAGATGAAGTGACATGCCCAGGGCACACGGAGCGAGCAGCAGTCCCCAGGCCACGAGGACACCAACCTAGGGCCAGGGACGGGCCCCTCCCCTGCACACTCACCAAATCACAATGTGCAGATGGCAGCCTGCATGCCGCCTGTTCCCAGCAACACCCATGGCAAGACTTGCCCGCTCGCTGGCCTCACGCTTAACTCCTCCCATGCCGGGCAGCTGGGGCACCCCAAGGAGGACACCCGGCGAGCTACCAGGCGTTGTTATCACCTCCTCGGGAGAGAGATGGATGGAAAGAGCTGAGACAATGACTCACAGCAGCAAACCGCACGCTCCGGAGAGCCAGGGCTGGCTCCCGAGGGGCAGGGGTGCAGCCCGCAGCCACGGCTGCGTCCTGGGGAGGATTTGCACCCTCGGGACCAAGCGCTTCCCCCAGCGCTCGCTCACAGCCAAGAAGGGAGGAGGCGCAGGATCGCAGCCATTAGAGCTAGCAGCAAAGGTCACAGCACAGGAACTTGCACCCTCCGCCCCAACGCCACGGAGAGGGGCCATGCCCCGAGCAGGGGAGGGTGAAAGAGGCAAGGGGGACCAAGACCACCCTGAAACACCCCGGACAGACTTCTCCAGGCATTTGCTCCACTCACAGCACCCTGCGCCGGCACCCGTGCAGCGAGGGAGCAGGATCTGTCTCTCCTCCCCCAGTAACGCTGGCGTCCACCTCTCCTTGCTCCTTCCCCCAGGCCCTGGGTGTCGAGACCAGACATCATCCGCCGCCGGGGCTCCCCTGGGCAGGCACCTGCGTTGCCCACGGGACCTTACCTCCTCGCCGGCGCCTCCTCCCACCCCGACATCTGCTTCCTTGACATCTGCTTCCTTCGTGGAGCGCGCTGCCTCAGGGCGGGCAGCTCGGTGCCCCAGGGGAGGGGACGGTGGCATTTCCCTCCCCAGTGGGGCCACCCCAGCACCCGCCAGCAGGAAACCCCCAGAGACACCCAGCCCACAGCCGCCGCACGCCAGGGTGCTGCACGTGGGGATGGGTAAACGCAAGAGCCAAAATCCTGGCACAGGGGAGACCCCAAGGACTGCAAGACCCTCTCATTTCCCTTGCAATGCAGCGGGAGAAGCAGCCCCCAGCCTTCATCTTGCAAGCGTAGGGGGGACTGAACGTGCCCCCCCCCCGGCACTGCAGCTTGAAAAGGAGCCAGCAAAACACCCAGGAAGTGCTGGGGCCTCCTGCAGCCCTGGCAGAGCTCAGCGGCAGCGGCGCCGTGCCGGGGAAACCGAGTCACGGTACAGAAGTGACTTAGTCCAGAGCGCGGGGCTGGTGCTGCAGCCCAGGAACCGACGTTCTCCCTACACGAACACCAACTCCAGTAGAAATTCACTGCGGGGTCAGGAGGAGCTCAGGGCTTCTCCTGCGCTAACCCGCCGACAGCCCCCACAGCAGCACCCCGGGAAAGGCAGCACCTTCTCCTCCCGCATCCCCACGGAGGGAACTGCCGGCCCTGCAGGCGCAGCGGCAGCTCCGCAACGCAGCAAGTTAAAATTCCCGAGCTCCCACGCGGTACCGACTCCTACGCACCTCACCGTCTGCGAGCTGGGACGCCGGAGGTGATGCAAGGGTGGGGACACACACACACACAAAGCACCCGGTTACCATAGGCAATGTGTAACGCCGTCACACGCGGTCGCTGGCTCGGCGTGACACGCGTTGTCAGAGGCGCAGGAAGGAGCTGCTGGCCCCAGAGATGGCACCGCCACCAGCCCCAGCTCCCCGCCCTCCCCTGCCACCGAAGCATGAATTGCACCAGCCCACGGACGGCAGAGCCCGTAGTATTTCTCCCACACACCTCCACCGAGGCACATGCTTCCCGCTGACGGGAGCGGGGCGAGCGCTCGCTCAGGTGCCAAGAGCGCAGCTAGCGCGCACGGCGTGCTCTGGGTGCGCAGCGACTGCCAGCACACGTACTGAGGACTGCCGTGTGCGAGGGCACAAGTCAGGGGTCATGTCCCCAAGCAAGCTGTCACCCCCCAGCTGGGTTTGCACACTCGTCCCCACGCAGCACCATGCACAGACACTGGCGCCGAAGCAACCATGGACGGGGAAGAAACCAGAGCATCATCCTGCCCCGAGCAGCATCACACCATCGCACCATCCTCCTCCTCTTCTGCCTCCCGCTGGGCTGTGGGGACCAAAAGGAAGGATGGCGGCTCTGAGACATGCACCGGGGCCAAGGCTACAGGGAAGGCACAAGTGAACGGCAGGCAGAGGCAACCTTCTCCAAAGGTGCATCTCCCTTTGCAGGCCACTCCACAGGGAACGTGAGCAGCTGCCATCAGCCCACTAATTATGGCTACCATGGCTCCATTTTTGCTAGTATTTTTCCTCCTATTAAGGAACATAGGAAAACTGGTAGGTTTTTTTGCAGGCCCAAGGCAGCAATTACCTCTTGTGAAGAGGCTGGAGGCAGGAGAGCACCGAATGCACTGCGAAGGTGTGGAACGAGCATGGATGCAGCAATCCATGATGCGGCTCCCCAAAACCTGCTGCCCTGAGCCCACTGCCAGCCCAGGGGCCAGGGCAGCCCTTGACTCCCGCTGCCTGAGCCCTGGCATGACACATCCATGTGCAAAAGCCACCGGTGCAGCCACCAGAGGCTCCGTGCTAGGGGCTCAGGAATCTGCCCTCGCCCCTGGGCTTCCCCGAGCTGAAGGGTGCAGCAGCCCAGGAATTTCAGGAGGGGTGGAAAAAAAAAAAAGAAAAAGGAGGGAGCCTCCAGGCGAGCTGTCAAGGGGAATGTTTCCATCTAAGGCCTTGGTATTTCTCTCCCGGCGCCTGTACTAAATCACCCCAGCTCCTCTCATTATTCTTTTGTGCTTTACAAGGTAGCACAGCCGGTGGAGGAATGCAGAAGTATGCAGAAAGCAAACCCCAGCCTTTTCTGCACCAGCAAATACCTGCAGCCCTCCAACCTTCAGCGGGGCACAGCATCCCCTCCACCAGCGCCAGGCACCTCGCCGAGGCGGCCGGCGCAGGATGAGGGGGCGCGTCGCAGGGCCAGACCGGGGGGGGCTGCGCTGGACCCCAGCGAGAGGCTTCGTCCGCCCTTTCTCCCTCCCACTCCTTACTGGGAAACAGGTTCCTCAAGGAGCACAGCAGGCACCCGGCGCCCGCTATCAGGCAGTAGGGCATCAGCTGGCGCGTACTGGGCAACTCTTTACTCCAGCTCTTTTTTTTTTTTAATCCCTCCAGTTGAATCTGCTTTGCAATGCCCCGGTGCAGAGGGGTCCGGGGCAGCCGGCTCCCGCTACGCTGCCCTCCACGGCCTCGCCACTCGCAGGGGTCAACCTCTCCTCTGGGACCTCAGCCCCACCACAGACCCAGTCCTGGGCTTATCTTAGTGCCCTTTTACAGCCTACAGCAAACAAGCAAGTCCAACGCAACACAAGCCAAGGTTTGGGATTCAGCTGACTCAAAACAGGGGAGCAGGACTTGATGATAGAAATAAGGCAGCGAATGAGGCCTGGGGCTCCGCGGTGGTTTCGTCTCTGCTCTTGCAGCACCACTGCCCCAGCTGCACCGTTCCCGGGTCAGACATCGAGCGATGGTCGCGCCCTAGCCCCACGTTAAGACCGACCCGGATCCTCCCGCTTCACGGCACACCGGGGTGCCCGTCAGTCTTGGTGCCCCACTGCAGAAGGGAGATGACACCCAACGACCCCGTTGGGGTGGGAGGCAGCCAGGAGTCCCATCCCCAGGCAGACACTCCATCCCTGCACAGCTTCACCCAGCTCCCGCATGGCGCACGGATGCTGGGAGGCTGGGGCTCTCCCAGCCGGCTCCTGGGGAGCAGAAGTGTCGATGCACACAGCACGGCTGGGAGCAGCCATCCGGGCGGCTGGAGGAGAGGGCACGGGCCACAAGGCCAGGATTAAATCCAAGGATTTGTGCAGAAAGCAAGACAGGAGAGAGCCGAGAGCCCTGCCTCGAGGGATGGGCGCTCTCTGCTCCGGTGGCCTCACGAGCTGTTCCCGGGGCAGAGGCACAGCCGGAGGACGCTGGCGCTTTGGCAGGAGCTCAGGCAGAGCCAAGCCCGACCCAGCTGACCCGCAGCCCTCCCGGCCAGCCCAGCACCATGCCACTCAGGGGAGCAAGGGCAGAGGCAGGGATACTCCGGGCAGCTCAGCCCAGTGCCGGTGCATTCACCCATCCCCACCGCTCCGGTGCCCATGGATGCCCTTCGGATGGGGCAGCCCACGAGCACCAAGTGAAGGTGCTCTCCAGCGGGCACAGTACTTGGCTTCCCACGCATTGCTCCACCTTACACAGATGGAGAAACTGAGGCAACACCGCACCTGAGCACAGCATCAGCCCACTCCCAGCCCTGAAGCAGGGAGGAGATCCCGGCAGTCCTGACTCCCACCTTTCTACATCCTATTCAGGAAGCGAAGGAACAGCTTAGCTTAAAATAAAGTAAAAAGCAGCAGGCAAGAACCGACCTACAGAGCACGAGGGAGTCTCACAAGCAAAACAACACCCAAAGAACAAGAGAGCTATCGGCCAGGACACATGGGTACAGCCATGATATTTTTAGCAGTATTACACAGGGATAGGGGATTCCTACCCTGAAGATCCCCGGGGGGCTTAAAATAGGTTCCGTCACTTCCTCCCAGCAGCGGCTGGGAGAGGCATCTGTTTCTGCTGGAAGCCGGGAGGAGAGGTTGAGCGCTTGGGTCTCGGGGTGCTGCGGGGCACCCCACAGCACCCTGAGACCCATGGAGGCACCTGGGCGAGCGCAGCACTAACCTTCTCCGCCGGAGCACCGCGATGAGCTGCTTCCTCCCGCCCCACGTGGTGAAGAAAAAATCCCGTCCAAAAACCGAAATAGCAGTAATAAAAAAAACCCAAACAATACCCCTCTCGTCCACAGCAAGGGAAACTGAGGCAGGGGAAGCAGAGCTTATTTGACACCATGGAGAAAGTCGGTGACTTGCTGGGTTGCACAGCCTGCCCGGTGAGCAGGGGGTCCCCCAAAGCCGGGATGCACCGGCGGGCAACCCCAGCAAGTCCAGCTGCCCCACAGCAGCCGCCAGGAGCCGGCTGGGACAGCAGGAGGGATGACCCAACGCCCAGATCCTGGCCCCAAGGCTGGCAGCAGCCCTGGGGACACGGCGAAGGGCTGGGGACAGAAACGCCCCCCCTGCCGCCCTCGCCACACAGGCAAGGGGGACAGGATGGGTGCCCCTGGATCCGGGGGTCCAGCACCCGCAGCTCCCGTCTCAGCTCCGAGGGCTCCTGTGCAGTCTAGCTCCAGATCACATCCCAGACAGACAGCGTGCCAGCCACCAGGTAACTTCTCCAATCCCGGCTAGCAGGTATCCCTCATGCCAGACCACACCAGTGGCAAATCCATATTTTTTCCATTTAAAAGTCCAAGCAGAGAAGGGATTTTCCAGACAAAGGGGAAGAGTAAGCAACCAGGGGGGCTGTGAGCCCCCTCCCCACCCCAAAGGGTTAAAAAATAAAGCCGGCAAAAGTGTGTCTGCGATAGGAAAAACACACGCGCTCCCAGGGAGAGCGCGCCGGCTGCTCGCCGTTTCCCTTCCCGACATGCCCCGCTCCTGGGAAAGTGTAGGCTGTTTTCCATATATAACTGCAAACTGTTCCATGCAGTAAGAAGTCTAATTAAAGGGAGGGAGGGAGAGCGGGAGAGACACAGAAGACCGAAAGGCAATATTTATACGAGGGAAGAAAGCCTGCATCCCGGGCACCAAATTAGACCCTTGCAGAGCAAAGCCTGTGATATCATCGGGAGATCAAATCTGGGCAGAGTGGCAGCTTTGCAGAAGAGGCAAATCAGAGCCTGGAAAATATGTACCAATAAATAAGAGGAGAGAGCCAGATGGGCCAAGAGAGCACGGGGAGGGGCAGGGGAAGGAAAAGCTAATCTGAGCCAGTTGCTGGGATAAGGCAGAATGCCGCGGGAGGGTGCACATACGCCCCCGGCCCCCCGCTCCCCAGTCCCCACCGCCCCGTGCGTCCTGCGGCTGGAGAACCAGTTATTTAAGTAAATAGCAGCAATCTGCTTGAAAAATAAATATTAAAGCTGCACACACAGGAACAGGACTGGGGGATGTGAAATGCCAGGGAGGAGAGCGGCACGCTGGCACGGTGCAGGAGCCAGATGCCGTGGCGGGTGGGAAGAGGCTGCAGGCGAGGGGGCACCCGTTCCAGGCACCCACCCCACGCCAGGGGCGATCCACGCAGCACCCAGTCCTCACCCCACCGAGACACGCCAGCCCTGGCTCTCCCACCCGCACGCGGCTGCAGCCCGTCGCCCCGACGCTTCGGGGGCACCCCCCTTCCCCAGGATCCCCAGCCCAGCCAGGGCAGGAGGAGGCACACCGGGATGGACAGGGAATACCCGCACCCGATCTGCTCTTCAAAGCCTCTTCGTTAGGGCTGCACTTCCCACAAGCGCCAGCCACAGCCCCAAGGTAATCCACAACCAGCTAACACATTCCCGGTGTTATGAGGTCCGCGGCCTACACTAGGCGTCAATGCATTTGAAAACCGTTAACGTGCTTTAATTAAGTGCCGATATATTTAAAAGTCGCCCTACCTAAGCCGAGCCCTCGCGGAGAGGCTGGCTTAACCCCAGCCGTGGGGTTTGCTGCATCACTCGGTGCTGGCAGCAGCATCACCGCTGACAGCCTCAGAGGCGCTGCACGCTCCGCTCCCAACGGCGGCCGGGGACCTTCCCCTCTGCACCCCAAAACCAGGCCTGCCGCCATGCCATTGCCGCCCCGATCCGGCGGCGAAGCTCCGGCACGCTGGGCACTACCAGGCCGGCACCGCCATTCCCGGCGCCCGTCCCCACCTCCGCGCTCCCCACGCACGCACACGCCCTCGCGCCCCGGGCGCCCAGCACCATCCTGACCTGCCATCCTGCTTACGCAGCGTCTCAAACCCCACGCGCTCCCTCCCCCTGCGCTTCGGGCAACAGCCCAGAGGCTCCCAGCTGCACCAGTAACCTAGAGAGACTGGGATATCCGTTTCCTCAAGTGCCAGCGTGAAGTCGCTTGGCGAGGCTCCCACCTCCTGCATCCCTCCGGGTGGGATGGTGCCTTCCAGCCCCGCCGGCGCTGACCCACACCCCAGACTTTGCCACTGCACGTGTCCTGCGTGCCCATAAATTGCACCTCACGGTGCTGGGGGAGGGCAGCCTGCAGCACACCCCCCCCCCCCCC